>JAXIVJ010011440.1:0-43591 GCA_036785665.1 Chirona hameri
ATATATATATATATATATATATATATATATATATATATATATATATATATATATATATATATATATATATATATATATATATATATATATATATATATATATATATATATATATATATATATATATATATATATATATATATATATATATATATATATATATATATATATATATATATATATATATATATATATATATATATATATATATATATATATATATATATATATATATATATATATATATATATATATATATATATATATATATATATATATATATATATATATATATATATATATATATATATATATATATATATATATATATATATATATCACCCGCTCCACATCATGTCTTTTCGCTTCGCGGATCCCAGATGAGTCCCTGAACAGGTCGGAAAGGCGTAGAAAAGGTCAGAGGGGCCCCTAGACGATCTGAAGGGACCTTGGACCTTTAAACAGTAAGAATACAGTTGTACAGGGAATCAAACTCAAAATTTTCGCGCCGCTCCGCGGCGCAATTTAACTACAAATTAAATTATATGCGGGTTAGGAAAAAATCGGTCAGTTTCTCGGCGCATTTATGTGTTATGTTGCTACTTTCCTATATTATTGGGCAAAATAGTTCATTTTAGCACCTTTTCTCCGCACTTTTAAACGCACAATATAACAATTTTAGAGGTTCGCACCATACGCAATGCGACGCATAGATGAGAAAGCAACCCAGGGCATAATACTCAAGAGTTCCAGGTCTTGAACTTAAAAAAATACTCCAAGTTGGTATAGCTGATTCCAAATTCGTGTCGCTGGTTCCAAATTTGATGTGGCAGTTTGCTAACTCCAGCTCCTAAACGTTGGTATGGCCCATGCCATACCTGCCATACTGCATTGTCCAGCCCTGTAACGTGCCTTTTCATGCGTTTTTTTTTTTTGGGGGGGGGGGGCTTTCAACGCTTGGGAAGGGGCCCTTTCGAGGCGCCGCCCCCCCCCCCTGGACGAAATCCTGGCTACGTGCCTGGTGGCAATGGGTTCCCCTTGGGGTGTCATTTGCGGAAACGTATATGGCACAGATAGAATCACTGACCTTAGAGAGCCTAGCAGAAACCTTTCACGTACTGCCGGTACACTGATGACATATTTGTTGATATTGTTGACGAGGAACAACTCATGTGCCTCAAATCCGAACTTGAAGACAAATAAATTATCAAATTAACGTTCGAAATGTCAGTAAACTACCGAATTATATTTCTAGATGTAACAGTTGATGCTTCAAATAAAACAATCGTTACCTCGGTTTACAGGAAACCCACTGATATTGTCTTATGTCTTATGTCTTATTGTCTTATGTCTTAAAGGAAATAGTTCACCTTCAACATGGGATTTTGAACTGAAATAGCAGTTTTGTAGCCCGTGTTGATAAATCCTTATCTGCAACTTTTCTTGGCTGAGAAGACTCTCCATCCGAAGATATTTGACTTTTTGGCGAAGGAATGCGGCGCATATATGATATACCGTACCGTCTGAGAGTGCCAGCACTGCACGGAGCATGCGCAGACCAATAACGCACACCATAACATTAATAATTTACTACCTTCTGTCCTGAATTGGCGCGATGTAGGACCATTTTTGAAGAAAAAAAAACTGTATTAAAAAATATAATAAAATCGTGTTTTGAAAAAAATTCGAAGGTGAACTATTTCTTTTAAAGGAAATAGTTCACCCTGGAAAATTTTACCCAACACGATTTGATTATATTTTGTAATACAATTTCTTTTTATATTGTCAAAAATAGCCTTATATCACTCCGATTCAGGACAAAAGGCCGTAAATTTGTATTGTTTATCAAAACTATATGCATACTCTCTGAGTCAGAGTCCTGACGTCACGCGAATGTAAAAAATGGTTCAGCCAATCAGATTCGAAAGTAGTCGCGTAAAGATAGACTCGCATTGGAGATGTGCCAACCGGCGGCCGGCGATCGCTTGCTAGCACCAGCTGCAAGCTGATTGGCTGATGGTATAGCCTCTGTCGGGGCTAGAACCAGTACAACATTCTTTCGCCAGCACCGCATTCCTTCGCCAAAAACTTAAATATATTCGGCTGGGGAGTCTTTTCAGTCAAGAAAACTTGCAGATAGGAGTTTCCCAACACGGGCTACAAAACTGCTATCTCAGTTTAAAACTAATGTTGAAGGTGAACTATTTCCTTTAACGGCCTGAGCGAGAGCCCAGATAAATACAAAGAAAGTGTAATTCATGCATATATACACCGGGCACTGACACACTGTACAACCTGGGCCCTAGGACACCAGTAATTCAATAGGATCAGAAACATCCCAGTCGGCAACAACTTCAGCCTAACTGAAATTTATAACCAGATAAAAAAAAAAACAGCTCCATAAACACTTCCGATCATCAACAGAGGGTGGTGGAGCAAAACCGACCGCTGACATCAAACTCTACTACAGAAACAGCATGTTCACAGCCTATAAGGCTGACGAAAAAGGTGCTGTAAGTGACATTATAGCTAGAAACTGTATCCCAGCTGACCCCCAGAACAGTATCAAGCTGATAGTCTATTATAAAATTCCAAGGACTTCAGACCTCATCATGAACAACAACTTATCCAAAGACAGCTTCCTTCTGAAAGCCAACAATGCAATATATGAGTTCAAATGTACTGTCGGCGACTGCGCGCGCCGCTCAAACTCGACATACATAGGCTACACAGCTACATCACTATCGCGACGGTTAACTATGCACTTACAGGCAGGCTTTACAGGCAGACGATGGCAGTGTTTATGGTTCTTCTTCCCTGTCGCAGACCGCAGTCCATATCTACTGTTGTGTTTAAAACCGAGGTTGAAAGAAAGGGACCTAACATGGTTATCAGAAGTTTATTCAATAACAAGGTACATGATTAATCGAAAATATATTGTATTGAATAAATTAAATACAATACGTGTGTACCTATATAGGTACACATGATCAATGAGACAGATATCAATGTACGTTTTGGAGTCTTTGATAACCAACATGTTATTTCATTCGCTTTTGCATTCCTGGTAACAGAGCGGAAAGGTCAGTTTCAATTTGCAGTGTTTTATGCCGGGTCCTGAACTCATAAATCTATATATTCAAAAGCTTCTGACTATTTTGTTTTTGTTTTTAAATGACAGCCAATGCTCTGCTCAAATGCGTTAAAGTTTGCAAAGCGATGTAATTTTTGGATAACTACTTCATCCATTACTTCAAGTACATGAGTAACTTCATCCGCATCCGTCTCTGCCATCCGTCCACAAACGACTACCCCGCATAACGAGCCGGACGGTCACCGAACCCAGCGCTATCTGTCCTCCTGGTACAGTTACGGGCACCCCGGGTCGGTCAGAACGCAGAACAGTGAGATGTGCTGAGCGTATGAAGAAGATAGAAAAACACGCCAGTGACGTTGCCTTGTATCGCACCACCGACATAGGTGTACACAAGGGGGACGGGGAAATTGCCCCCCCCCCCCCTGAAGGTCCGTACGTGCCCTCTTTGGTCGAAAAAATGAATGATTTTTTTTAAAGACAAAAATAGTGAAAATATGCCCCTTTAAAAATATAGTGGGCCAAATCCGGTGAGTTTTGTTTTTGTTGGGGGTACTTTATGCCCCCCTGAGCAAAAATCCTCCCCCCCAGGAGTGAATCCTGGGTACTCTACTGACCACCGACCTTCTAAATATCTAGCAAATACCCTGACCCCCATTAGGTCATTACCACTGAGCCAGTGTCTCCCGAAAACAAAAAGCCAGTTCAGTGGCAGCCGGGAGGCGCCTACGAGTTCTGATATTCACGTCATATTAATAATAATTAAAATTGCAGACTATTGCTATCATGGATGGACGCAAAATTTGCATACGATAGTGCGACCCTACATCCCCCCTAAACTGCCAAATTTCGCGGTTGTGACTGCAAGGTGCGCGGAGTCAATGGGGCGACATCCGAACGGACAGCGGACAGGTGGCTGCCACTTCTCGTCATTAGTATGAAATAGCTCTCTGTGTAACAATAATAACTGCACTGAGAGAAAAAGATACTATGGGTCTTACCAGCCCCCCTAGTAAAGCCCTTCTACCACCCTTCAAGGTCTGGTACTAATGGTAGTATTCAGTACCAGGGTCTCACCCATGGTAGAGACCCTAGTATGATCTGTCTACTAGAATGCCTACCAGGGGGCTCGCCCTTGAACCAGGCCTGGAACTACCCCTGCATTCGGCACACGCGCGACACGCTGCCTACTAGAGTGCTTACCAGGGGGCTCGCCCCGTTTACCAGGCCTTTAACTACCCTCTGAATTCGGCACACGCGGCAGCCATCTTGATTCGCAAGCAGAAACTGCATGCGTTCAAGTGCATTCAAACTGCGTTGGCGTAAGTGCGTGTTGCGTCGGTACGTGTGTTGGAGGGGTGAAGTGTTAAGTTTCTCTGCATTGTACTTAGTGCTTGTTGCTCTTTGTTAGTAGTTGCAGCCATATCGATTCGCAACTGCAGAGACTGCGTGTCGTGAGTGCGGAAGTGTTCCACCGTGAGTGCTTGCTACGTGTGTTGGAGGGGTGAGTGCTCACATGTTAAAGGAAATAGTTCACCTTCGGAAATTTTTTCAGAACACGATTTTATTATATTTTTTAATACAGTTTCTTTTTTTCTTTTTTAAAAATGGTCCTACATCGCGCCAATTCAGGACAGAAGGTTGTAAATTATTGATTTTATGGTGTGCGTTATTGGTCTGCGCATGCTCCATGGCAGTGCTGGCACTTTCAGACGGTACGGTACATCATATATGCGCCGTATTCCTTCGCCAAAAAGTCAAATATCTTCGGCTGGAGAGTCTTTTCAGCCAAGAAAAGTTGCAGATAAGGATTTCTCAACACGGGCTACAAAACTGCTATTTCAGTTCAAAACCCACGTTGAAGGTGAACTATTTCCTTTAAAGGAAATAGTTCACCTTCAACATGGGTTTTGAACTGAAATAGCAGTTTTGTAGCCCGTGTTGAGAAATCCTTATCAGGAACTTTTCTTGGCTGAAAAGACTCTCCAGCCGAAGATATTTGACTTTTTGGCGAAGGAATACGGCGCATATATGATATGCCGTACCGTCTGAAAGTGCCAGCACTGCCATGGAGCATGCGCAGACCAATAACGCACACCATACAATCAATAATTTACAACCTTCTGTCCTGAATTGGCGCGATGTAGGACCATTTTTAAACAGAAAAAAGAAACTGTATTAAAAATATAATAAAATCGTGTTCTGAAAAAATTCCGAAGGTGAACTATTTCCTTTAAGTTGTACTTTATGCTTGTTGCTCTTTGTTGGTAGTGTATTAACTGCATTATGAACAGTTTTCATGGTATCATTTTCTAGTTAGATGCGTATGCAGGCAGAGGTATCATCTCCGAACAATTCTTGAATAATGTCAACAAACTTCCCAGGAAATTTGGGGTAGAGTTTTGGGTAACGGTGGGGCTGGCGTCACCGTCGCGGCCGGGCAATAAAATAAAGGTTCAAGGTTACAATCACCGTGGTTGGTCTGAAGTCAAAGGGAAGCTTTATGCCGTCACCAGATACGAGCGAATCTTAGGCCGCCCCGATTTAATAGCTACGAGCGGTAGGCCGAACCTATCGGAATTAATGAAACTAACCTAATCTAACCTAACCTAACCCGGCCATTAAGTCCGATCGGGTCGGCCTAAGATTCGCTCGTAGCCAGAATCTGGTGACGTCATAAAGTTTCCCCATGACTCCAGACCAACAACGGTGATAGTAACTTTGAACCTTGATTTGATTGCCCGGTCGCGACGGTGACGCCAGCCCCACCGTTACCGAGTTTTGTTGGCTCCCATGTGATTTTGTTACGCATGTGAAACCTATTTCATGCATATTTTTATAGAATGAATCTTGTTGCAATACAGCAACCCAAGGGCGGATCCAGGGTGCCAATTGGTCATGGCCCCCAAAGGTTCTGAAACCGTGTTTTGCCCCTCGGGGGCAAAACACGGTGATCGCCTGCTCGGGGGGCGTTCCCGAGCAGGCGATCAGCCGCGTGTTTGCTGTAATAACTGTCATGTCAGATGTTTCAACTCCGTTTACTGTACGAATAAATCTCGTTCCGGAAAAAATTGCCTGTTGTTGAGATATTCGGGCGAAAAATAGTCAACGCAAAAGCTGCAGCAACTGGTGGATATGTGGTAAGTGGGCTGGTAAGAAAGGGAATTCCCCTGGTAAGAGAGGTAGTACCACTTACTATACCCCTAGTACCAGGGTTAGTAACCGTCGCTGAACCCTGGTATTTGCGGTAGTAAACGTGACGACCCCCGTCGTAACCGGGATAGTAAGCGTGACTACCCCTCGCAACCGGGCTAGTAAGCGTGACTACTCCCGTCGTAACCGGGCTAGTAAGCGTACTACCCCCTCGTAACCGGGCTAGTAAGCGTGACTATCCCCGTCGTAACCGGGCTAGTAAGCGTACTACCCCCTTCGTAACCGGGCTAGTAAGCGTACTACCCCCGTCGTAACCGGGCTAGTTAGCTTTGACTAGCTCATGGTTTTCGGGCTGGTACATTTTACCAGGTCCCTAGTAAAACCGGTGGTAATACCCCTAGTACGTTTTACTAGGGGTGGTTAGTAAAGGCCTCGTAATTTTTGACACTAGCCCAAAACTAACCACCCCTAGTAACTTTTTCTCTCAGTGTACCGTGCATATTTCCGAAGAAGTTATTTTTTCACCCGTTACAAATTACAATAGAATAAATAAAGCTGATACATACAATACAAAATTGCGTTCCTAATGACACATTATTAAGTAAAAACTGTTATGCCTTCATATTTTCGCGAACCGATGGTTCATCCGGCACTTCGTCTCTCCCCCACTTTATGGGTCGGGGTGCTGTACTCCTGCGAGCAGCTAAACACTGCGAGCGGTTGAGACTCATCCCTTGATCTGAAAGATCAAGGGACCCCCTCCTCACAATCAAAAATCATTGGCGACGCTAGTGTCATTCCCCCAGAGAAGATGACCCCAGCGATCAGGATGAAGCTGGAACAGACAGTACTGGAGAGATCATCAGCTGTGGATTTTTTGTCTTCCGTGGAGCCCTTTTCACCGGCTGTTTTTGAATTGATCAAAAGAGAAACACTCTGATATGTGGCTGACGTAAAGAACGATGCACTGTTCGGCCTGCGCGACAATGATCTAAAGTCTTCTATTTAAAGGAAATAGTTCACCTTCGGAAATGTTTCAGAACACGATTTTATTATATTTTTTAATAGTTTCTTTTTTCTTTTCAAAAATGGTCCTACATCGCGCCAATTCAGGACAGAATGTCGTAAATTATTAATTTTATGGTGTGCGTTATTGGTCTGCGCATACTCCATGCAGTGCTGGCACTCTCAGACGGTACGGTATATCATATATGCGCCCAGTGACGTATTTAAGGGGGGCATGGGGGCCATGCCCCCCCCCCTTGGCGCCGAAGTCACACTCCAGAATATGATGTGTCCATTCGGCACGGACTCCATTTGTGTGTAAATTTCAAGATAACCAGGACAAAGTTTTTTACTGATAATTCAAGCGGTTTTATACGTATTATCTATATGGTTCTTGAACAAAATAAGCATTGTCTCCTCACTGAGAGAAAAAGTTACCAGGGGGTCCCTCGTTTTACCCTGCTACCACAAATTACGAACCCTTACGAGCCCCTCGTAGCCCGTTTACTAGGGTCTTTACCACCAGTCTAACTAGGGTTACGACCGGGGTCTCAGCAACCCTCGTATTTACCTTCGTTTTAGATATGGTATCTATAAGGTACCCTAGTAAGCACTCTGCTAACGGCTACCATAGTAGCCGTTACCAGGGTGCCAACTAGGGGCTCGCATTTTAACGAACCCTCGAACTAGGGCACACGAATTCAGCGCGTTCGTATCGGCAGCCATCTTGAAAACAGTCAAGGCTGGTTGTGACTTGTGTTACTGGTGGCGTCGCGCTCGTGTATCCGTCTTTTTTATTTATTCAGTGGAGTGGGTGGACTGGTGAGTTTGCATCGTTGTTTGTCTATTCATCATTATGTAATGGTTTGCACATTCCATTTGGTAGACATTCCATGCAATTTCAGGCAAGACAAGGAAGTGATTAAGTATTTCCAACGCATGCAAGATTCTGCCCAAAATTACAGATACTGAAGAGCTTTATTCTAAATATTTAAGTTTAATTTTTGCCCTGATTTTTTAAAGTTTATCATTTTTGCCACCTTGTCTAACCTTTATCACCTTCTTGCCATTTTAATTTGCTCACCTCTGCAGATTGACATATTTGCCCTTTAGTTTGGTATTAATAATCAAACATATTCTAACATGACATTGGTCAAGTCAAGGAGTGTCAAGGAGCTGGAGTTTCAGTAAACGGAGTACGTTAGATGTGACGGGAGGACGTGCCAGTATTTGTGTTAACAAATAAACTTGTTCTGAAAATTATTGACGTTTTTCGCCCGTGGATGCCGTGTTGAGTGGTCGCCATTGTGATTCAGATGACAATATGTAGCGGAGTTCGTCGGGAACACACCTAGTCATAGGGATAGTAGAATATACTAGACCCTAGTAAGAGGGCTCGTAGCATATGCCATCCCCCTAGTAAGAGGGCTCGTAGCATATACCATTCCCTAGTAATGGGGTTAGTAGACCCTAGTAAGAGGGTTAGTAGACTATACTAGGCCCTGGTATCAGGGTTAGTAACGGCGGTAGTAAATGTGACCCGGACGTCGTAATCCTAGTGAGACTGGTGGTACAGACCCTAGTAAACCGGCTACGAGGGGCTCGTAAGGGCTCGTAATTTGTGACAGCAGGGTAAAACGAGGGACCCCTTAGTAACTTTCTCTCTCAGTGCTATATCTCTTTGAATATTACAATGGGAACATCAATATCATACACTAATTTATTATGAATAAGTTACAACCGGTTTCATCTAACAGATTTAACGCTGAAATAGAAAACAATCCGATATCCCGACTTTCCCGACCCGGCTCCGGTCCAGGTAAATTTGTTATTTGGTATCTCCGGAATCATAGGAACGAGCATCAGCTGGCCTGTATTTCTTTTGGTGTTTGAATGCACCAATCATGGCCAATCATCAGCTGACCCGATTTTTGTCTGATACGCAACCGCGCACCAGTGCCACCAGGGGGCGTCGTCCCGGCATTTCCTATGTGTGGATTGCCCGGCGGTTTAACATTATGTGTGACGTCACTGGGGAAGCACTCCGAACTTTCAATTATAGCAATCCATTAGCAATCCACAAATCATCCATAGATAACCTTCTCATTTGGACATGTGCTATGCCATCAAGCATTCTTTTTCTTTTCTGTCTATTCCTATTTTAAGAGTTTAAGGCTAGAATAAAGCAGATATGCGGGCAGGCTGCCGGGCCCGGTGCGGTGCTGCCAGATGTTGGCCGGGCTTTGTGCGGTGCCAACCAAATTTTGTGCGGTGGCGGTGGTGGTGCCGGTCCCTGCATTTGGTGATTTTGTTTTGGCATCACTAGTTCCGAGCGAACTTGCCCCCCCCCCCCCCCTCCCCTCCGGTGGCGACGCCCCTGGTAAGACAAGACTCAAAACATGAATTGTGCTCCAAAAGCATGTGCCCCCCCCCCCCCTTGGCTGATTTCTAAATACGCCACTGTATGCGCCGCATTTGTTATCACACTTGCTCTGAAGCAGTGTTCGCCACGGGCCCACCAACCCCCAGCCCGGCCCGGCCCAGACCCATAAACACCAAGCCCAGGCCCGGACCAGGCCCGGTCAAATTCATAATATTGAGGCCCAGGCCCGGCCCGGCCCGTTCAGATTAAGCATATAATTATTTTCACAAAAATTGCAAAAATTATTCTACCAGGCCCGACCGGGCCTGGCATATTTACTTGTGTCCTAGCATATTTACTTGTATACTATAAATGTGAAACAATGAACCAACTATGCTAACCCCAAAAAAGCCACAGCAACACTGTGTTGCTGTGTAAGTGAACTGCTGGTTAAAATATTTTTAAGCTGACCTTAGCTTGCGCGCATTACTTCAAAATTATCAGCCCAGGCCCGTCCAGAGCCCGGTGATTTCCTTAAAGTTGGAACCGGCCCAGGCCCGGCCCAGGCCCGGCCCATGGACCATAGGGCCAGCCCTGCCCATGGCGAACTCTGCTCTGAAGCTAGCAAACGTTGCATGGAACGGATCAGCAGCTTGGAATCTTTCCACATGTGCATTGAATCCCAATACAGCCCGTCGGAATAGCCCTCGCTTAGTGGTCTCCTTGTTAGCCTTGTGAGCGGACGGAACATGAATCAGTTGCGATGGTCCAGCCCTGCTTCAACGCCGTGGTACGTGGAGTGGGAAGCAGCCGAGCAGAAAGGCGGAGTGGCGGAGTCGGATCGGAATAGGATCCAGTTTAGGAACATGAACTGCTCCACTGCCTAAACAGGTCTCTTAATTGTCCCCACGGTCGCTTTCCACGTGCTCCCGAGTCATGTCTGTCACGCCAGTCGTCACTAATGAAGAAAGCAGCGTGGGAGTGCGCGCAGTAGAGGGGAGAGGAACAGGGGTCAGGTTACCGGGCACACGGCAATAGGCGCGCGCGGTGGGGGGGGGGGGGGGGGCGGCTGGCGAAGTGGCGCCTGGCCACTATTACTAAGCTTCGATGCATTGAATGTGTGTTATTCCATTGGTAGTATTGGAACATTAAAGGGAGTGTGCCTACTGTTTTGAACTGTCAAAATTATTTTTCCTACGATAAGTAGCTATTGTTGTGATGGTTGGATACGATGAAATTCACATCTGGAGCCCCTTTAGTTGAATTTTCACTTATATTGTTTTCGATTATTTTTCGTTTCGATATCGAAAAAACTATTCCCACTACGGTGAAGGTAAACAGAGGTAACAAATTGATACGCGAACGACGCACCTAAGACAAGCATGATGCATGCAAGCATGATGGCCGCCCAGGCTCTGTTGTTCGGCAGCTGCTATCAGCGCACACGAGCTGTTTGTTCGAATTGCTATTGGCCGGTGATAACGATATGCTAGCAGTGTAATCGATAGTTGCAATGCTTTTAGTAGTGGGAAGCCATCTGGAGTCTACCCGATAACTTTTTGCTCCCAAGCAAATTCCTGGAGTCTTTGAATATCTCAGCAACTAGGGTGAATCTGGAGAAATGATGTAGTGGTTCAATTCAGAAAATTGTGTTCTATAGACCAGTGTCAATAACCCCAACTAAGCGATGTGAGTAGGCACACTCCCTTTAACTGCTCCACTGCCTAAACAAATCTCTTAATTGTCCCCATGGTTGCTTTCCACGTACCCCGAGTCATGTCTGTCACGTCACTAATGAAGAAAGCAGCGTGGTAGAGGGGAGAGAAACAGGGGTCAGATTACCGGGCACACGGCAATGCGCACGCGGGGGAACGGCTGGCGGAGCGGTGCCTGATCACTACTAGTCACTCTCGGATCACCTGGTCAAAACGGGACCGTCCCGTTTAGAGGCGGTGTCTCTATCTTTCGAAAACGCCTGAAGTTAGGGGGCAAGAAGTTTTTGAAGCTATGTCAGGACGTGGCTCTCCCTGTGACCAGAAAACTGTTGATCCAGCCCATCTAGAACACACCTTGGTACTTACTTAAAGGGAGTGTGCCTACTCAAATCGCTTAGTTGGGGTTATTGACACTGGTCTATAGAACACAATTTTCTGAATTGAATCACTACATCATTTCTCCAGATTCACCCTAGTTGCTGAGATATTCAAAGACTCCAGGAATTTGCTTGGGAGCAAAAAGTTATCGGGTAGACTCCAGATGGCTTCCCACTACTAAAAGCACTGCAACTATCGATTACACTGCTAGCATATCGTTATCACCGGCCAATAGCAATTCGAACAAACAGCTCGTGTGCGCTGATAGCAGCTCCCGAACAACAGAGCCTGGGCGGCCACCATGCTTGCATGCATCATGCTTGTCTTAGGTGCGTCGTTCACGTATCAATTTGTTACCTCTGTTTACCTTCACCGTAGTGAGAATCGTTTTTTCGATATCGAAACGAAAAAAAATCGAAAACAATATAAGTTAAAATTCAACTAAAGGGGCTCCAGATGTGAAATTCATCGTATCCAACCATCACAACAATAGCTACTTATCGTAGAGAAAATAATTTTGACAGTTCAAAACAGTAGGCACACTCCCTTTAATGGGTTAACTATTATATGTATGTATTACTATTACATTATTCATATGTTAAATTTTCAATAATAAATCATCACAATTAATAATTAATTATAGAATAATAAATTCGTTAATTAAATCCGTTGCAGACTATGGTAACTAGCGGATTCAGGGGGGGGGGCATTGCGGCCATGGCCCCCTACGAACCGCCTGAAATCGGCACAAAATTGACACATTTCCTTACATAGAAGACAATCTAAGCAACTTTTACAAAGGAAAGTTTTTTAATCAGCTATCAATGCATAAACAAGCAAAATCCGATGAGTTTTCAGAGTTGTGATATTTTTTAGAATTTGCCCCCCCCCCCCCTCTAAACTACCGTTATGGATCCGCCAATGACTATGGTGGTAGTAGTAGTACCATAAGCTAGTACCATGAGGTTTACCGGAATGGGCCGGTAATCGCATATCGAAACGTGGCAGCTAACGCCCATCCTCGTGAGCGATTTTCTTGGCCTTAGCAACACGTGTCGTTGCTTTAACCCCAGGCTACACTATGCGTGATTTCCTGAAAATCACGTGCGTGTTATCCGTGTTGTCGGGATTTGCGTGACACAGCAAGTTCAGCTGATAGTAAATGCATTGGGTGAGCTACACTGGCACATCACGCAGAACGCAGTAATTTATATTTTTATATTTATAAAAATCATGGTCACCATTTTGTGGTCTTTGGTAATAACTTTGCGCGTAATTGAGCTAGAGAGCTAATCACATCGCTTATTTGGGGTAATGACACTGGTTTATAGAACATAATTTTCTGAATCGAACCACGCCTTTCATTTTTACACATTCACACTAGTTGCTGAGATATTCCAAAGACCCCAGGAACTGGCTGGTAGCAAAAAGTTATCGGGCAGACCCCAGAGGGCTTCCGCTACTAGAAGTACTGCATCTATCGATTAAGCTGCTAGCATATTATTAACGCCGGCCAATAATAGCACTTCGACCAAACAGTTCGGGCGCGCTGATAGCAGCAGCCATACAGTACAGTCTGTCCCCCTACTCGCAACGCTTGATGGCCATTTTTCGACGAAGATATCAATTTAGAGCTACGAAACTTGCACATAATAAAGTTCACAGTGGCAAGAACATGCTGTGCAAAACTTGTCTCACTATCTTGCATGATGTGACCGTAATTGTATTGTCTTAGGTGCGCCGTTTTACATAACATCCTCTGATTATAGTGGCGATCGTTTTATCGATATCGAAGAAAAAAAAGCAAAACGAATATAAGTGAAAATTCAACTAAAGGGGCTCCAGATGTTAATTTTTATCGTATCCAACAATTAAACCAATAGCTACATACCGTATGAAAACTATTTTTGACATTCCAAGACAGTAGGCACACTTCCTTTAACTCAACAGCATTAGGTATATTTGTCACGTCGAACTGCATTCATTGATGCATAACAATTAACATGACCCCTGCACGTCGCTACATGACCTCAAGGTCACGTGACCTGTGGCTGATTTCCCGAATGACCTGGCTTGATTATGCAACAGATGATTTGTTGCAAATTGTCGGGTATTTGGCAGCTTTTAAAAAACTCTGGAAGACAATTTTAGCTACTTTTATAGCATTCTCGGTCTGCGAATAAAGATGATAAAATTTGATATCCTGAAGATCAACAGAAGAAATATTGAATTATGTCATCACGTGATCTTTGATCACTGAGTGGAATAGGTGTCACGTGATTCGAAGGGCCTGTACCTTCCTATTCCACCTAAAAATCACGAATTTGAATTGAGAACATTCAAGAAATCACGTGCCCTGACTTTAGGTCATAGTGTCAAAATATAAAAAAAATATTAGAATAAAACAAAAATACATTAGAGGCTGCCTAAATACAACGATTCTGTTGATTCAACCCCAAATAAGGTTTCTATAATTATAATTATTTAAATGGGAGATATCGCCCGCTGAAAATTAGACCTTTGCGCGACATGGAAAAGATGCCTGAGGCTACAGCTGCAACTCAATTCGACGGACGGATCTGAAAATTTCATAGCGTGAATCTACGGCCCAGATAAGCCCCGAAACGTAGTTTCATCGACATATGAGAAGAAGGGTGGTATGGCTTCGTCGATCTGACGTAGACTGCACCGGATGACCTCAGGTCACGTGACCTTGTGGTCACAGAGCGACTACAGTGCTCATGTTATATAACATTGGAAGCAGGTCGACGAGATGAGCATAATTCCGTTGAATTGGGCTCTAGCACTATAACGTGCAAAGTTATTACATAAGACGTGCAGGTGACCATTTTTTTTAATACAAAACTATAAATATAATATTTAGAGAGAAAAAAAAACGATCTCCAATTTGCTTAGGCATCGAAGTCGATTCTGGCATGGGAAAAAATCCGAATTTGACATGGCCAAACAATAAAATCACGCGATTTTACCTAAGATTACGGGCTGAAATTCCATAATATACATTTTCAAAAAATGATTTGATCTTATTAATAGGTATATGGTTCATGATAATTTGTCTCCCCGATCTTAACAGGTTCCTCACATATAATGAATCGCTGAGCGTCAATTCTCCCACTGGTCTTAAAGGAAATAGATCACCTTGGAAAATGTTTACCCAACACGATTTGATTATATTTTTTAATACAATTTATTTTTATATTGTCAAAAATGACCTTTTATCGCGCCGATTCAGGACAAAAGGCCGTACAATTTTATTGTTTATCAAAACTATATGCATACTCTCTGAGTCAGAGTCCTGACGTCACGCGAATGTAACAAATGGTTCAGCCAATCAGATTCGAAAGTAGTCGCGTAAAGATAGACTCGCATTGGAGATGTGCCAACCGGCGGCTGGCGTTCGCTCGCTAGCACCAGCTGCAAGCTGATTGGCTGATGGTATAGCCTCTACCCGGGCTAGAACCAGTACAACATTCTTTCGCCAGCACCGCATTCCTTCGCCAAAAACTCAAATATATTCGGCTGGAGAGTCTTTTCAGTCAATACAACTTGCAGATAGGGGTTTCCCAACACGGGCTACAAAACTGCTATCTCAGTTTAAAACTAATGTTGAAGGTGAACTATTTCCTTTAACATAATCGATTACTCTAGCATACAATCATTGATCCTCGCTCCCATTTTATTATCCTTTCAAACACTAATCCGAATGCACGGGTAGACGCCCCGGTCCCTCCCTCTTCCGTCTACTGCCCTCCAGTGGTGCTACTAACTACGGGTGATAAACCTTGACCGGGTGGGGCTCCCCGCTTTTCCCTTTAAAACCGGCATTAACTGGGGTCTCGGCAGAACGTCATTGACTGGGCGGGGGCGTTAAACGCCCCCCTGGTTATCTTCTGAACCAATAATCGCAGCGAGACGCACAAGGCAGCACTTTGGGTGATCATGGTCGTAATCTAAGGCTTTGGATGGAAAGTATGGCCCATAAACTCATACGTCAATTTTGACCTTTGACCTGACATTTGACCTCACTTTGACATTTGAGTATCTTTAGATTCGTCTCATAGAGCTTTCGATTTCCGCCTTGTGCGTCTCGCTGCGATCATTGGTTCAGAAGATAACCAGGGGGGCGTTTAACGCCCCCGCCCAGTCAATGACGTTCTGCCGAGACCCCAGTTAAAGGAAATAGTTCACCTTCAACATGGGTTTTGAACTGAAATAGCAGTTTTGTAGCCCGTGTTGAGAAATCCTTATCTGGAACTTTTCTTGGCTGAAAAGACTCTCCAGCCGAAGATATTTGACTTTTTGGCGAAGGAATACGGCGCATATATGATGTACCGTACCGTCTGAAAGTGCCAGCACTGCCATGGAGCATGCGCAGACCAATAACGCACACCATAACATTAATAATTTACGACCTTCCGTCCTGAATTGGCGTAATGTAGGACCATTTTTGAAGAAAAAAACTGTATTACAAAATATAATAAAATCGTGTTCTGAAAAATTTCCCGAAGGTGAACTATTTCCTTTAATGCCGGTTTAAAGGGAAAAGCGGGGAGCCCCACCCGGTCAAGGTTTCTCACCCGTAGTTAGTAGCACCCAACCCCCCTCCAAATGCCACGGGACCATAACGGGGCGGAGCATGACCATTATATATGGCAGGTCCAAAGGTTTTTTTTGGCGCACTTCGGCTATTGTTTTGCCGCACTATTATTTTGCCGGTGTAGGGGTGTAGGTATTATTTTGATCACGTGACACATTTGTTATTGCTAAACAGTCAACTCCTCATATTAATTTATTACTGACCAATATATCAATATTGGTCAGTAATAAATTAATATGAGGAGTTCACTTTATATATATATATATATATATATATATATATATATATATATATATATATATATATATATATATATATATATATATATATATATATATACATATATATATATCAATATGAATGTTAACAATTTCGTATTGCATTAGCTGAGGGTGGGGTTGGTCACATGATAAGTGCAGCCATGTTTTGTTTGTATTGAATAGGGAGGGTCTAAAAAAACTGTCCAGTTTAGCAGGCAATCCCATGCTCCGAAACACTACTGGACCGATCCGAGTGATTTTTTCACCATTCAATTTTAACTGGTCGGAATGGGTGCCGTTTTGCGTTTTATCCACTTTAGTCTAATCTAAATGAACCAAATTGGATCAAAACCTGTAGTTCAAATTTGCAAGCAAACCAATGCTCCGAGGCTATGTGACCGATCTGCGTGATTTCTGCACCATTCGATGCGACATGGTGCAAAACGGTGCCGTATTGTGTTTTTTTACAGATTGGTTCACTTTAAGTGGACCAAATCGGACCAAAACCACCAAAAACCGTTGTAGGCAAGCCCATGTTCCGAGGCTATGGAACCGATCTGCATGATTTGTTCACCATTCGATCCGGCGTGGTCGAAAACAATGCCCTTTTGCGTTTTATACAGATTGGTTTACTCTAAGTGGACCAAATTGGGCCAAAACCAACCAAAACCGTTGCAGGCAAGCCCATGCTCCGAGGGTATTGAACTGATCTGCGTTAGTTTTTTCCACATTCAGTCCGACGTGGTCCGAAATGGTACCGTTTGCGTTTTATCCAGATTGGTTCATTCTAAGTAGACCAAATTGGACCAATCCCACCGAAACCAGTTGCAGGCGCCCATGCTCCGAGGCTATGGGACTGATCTGCGTGATTTTTTTCACCATTCGATCCGGCGTGGTCCAAAACGGTGCCGTTTTGCGTTTTATACAGATTGGTTTACTTTAAGTGGACCAAATTGGACAAAAACCACCAACAACTGCTGCAGGCAAGCCCATGCTCCGAGGCTATGGGACTGATCTGGGCGATTTCTTCACCATTCGATCCGGCGTGGTCCAAAACGGTTCCATTTTGCGTTTTATACAGATTGGTTTACTCTAAGTGGACCAAATTGGGTCAAAGCCACCAAAAACCGTTGCCATTGATATGGAGCTGTCCGCTCCGGAGTCATGCTACTGCAAATATGAAGGTGAAAAAAAATACCATAACAAACTCCAATTATTTGTGCACATCGCCCTATGATTACTTTTGTCTCAACGGGCTGGCATCATACTTCGTTTTACATTAGTGGTTACGCTTCCACGACTCGCTATGTTAATCCAATGGGAGTTTCGCCACGTGAAACATAGTTAAGGTCCCAAAAAGCGGAGGAGCCCCGGGAGTGGTTGCACGTGCTATTCTCTAGTGGCTAACTCGAAATATTGCTGATCGGTTCATAATCGCTTGGTCACGTGATTTTGTCATATGGCACAACCTTATCTTTACAGACCTTGGTAGCACCACTGGAGGACGGTAGACGGAAGACGGTAGATGTGAGGGACGGGGCGTCTACCCGTGCATTCGGATTAGTGTTTGAAAGGATAGTAAAATGGGAGCGAGGATCAATGATTGTATGCTAGAGTAATCGATTATGTTAAGGACCAGTGGGAGAATTGACGCTCAGCGATTCGTTATGTGAGGAACCTGTTAAGATCGGGGAGACAGTAGAGGGATTGTATTTGTTGGGATCACGCTGATTGGGGGGGGGGGGGGGGGGGGGATTACGGGGAAGGGACGCCGCGACGGATCATCTGTCGGGATATACTCAGGTAGGCTCTGTCGTGGGAGATCCTGTCCTAATGTCCACCACTAACCGAACTCCGAATACCATCTGGACATACCTTATATCCGAGCAGTGAGAGGCCTAATGTTGACCGACGAATGGCCAGCCTCATCAAAACAAATATTCTGTACGAGGCCGGGCGAAGCGCCATTCCAACTGTTTGAAATTCACATACATTTTGGGTATTCCAAAAACCACAAGAAATAGCGGATCGCCGATGCCGTAAATCGATCCGCAAGATCAAGAAACCCCCGCTCGCAAATTTGTGAAATGTTGCAAATGAAGTCCTAGAGCGCTGATTGTAACGCCATTGCAATCAGCGGCCCAAACAGGTCGAGAAGAGTTTGTACAGAAAATTTAAATTTTTGATTGATTTTTGTTTTTGCAATTTGTTTGTTGATGCAATGTTGCAGAGCCCGAACTGCACAGTTACAATATGACTAACTAAGTCACCCAAAATATCATTCGATGCGTCTCGACGAGACGAAACACTGGTGAATTGTCTTACTCTATCATGCTTCTGTCAAACGTTATTCCTTAAAAACAATTAGGCGATTTTTATAATATTTCAAATGCAATGGCTTCTGCTGACCTAACTATTTACCTTATGTCAATTCTGATCATTAACCATTACGTTAGTTAAACAGCAAATTCAATTATCTTTCAAACGCTTTTTTTCCGCGCGAACGCTTTTTTCCGCCGCGCGTCGCTTTCCGCTCTTTTAGTTATCGAGATATATACAGTTGTATCAAGGAAACTCATATATAGCAGAAATTTTACATTTGGTGACCTCTGGTGACCTCAATATTGACCTGACCTAAGAAAAGACCGATACACTTTCGATAGATTGTCTCGAGCTTTCTAAGTCCGCTTTCCGCTTGTGGCTACGTTGCGTGGTTTTCGAGATCTTTGGGGGGGCAACCTCCCCCGACAATGCGTGGTTGGCGCGAACCCCCGGCAGTGCGCGTGTTAAGAAAGAAACGATCAGCTTGACCGAAACAAGTGGTTACGAAAATATGTGCCATCATATTTTCAATTTTTACAGCGGCATCTTGATCATATTTGTCAGATTTAAATGTTGTGTTGAATAGCTGTGAGTCAATTTATTCTGAAACGAGTCGAAATGAGTTGGACACAAGAACGACTCGTTTCAAATAACAATTTAGGATCAGTGGTCAGTGGTGGCCGACTACAGAATCATAGTCAGAACACTGACGGATCATAGCCAGGACACTGCCGGATCATAGCCAGGACACTGACGGATCATAGCCAGGACACTGACGAATCATAGTCAGGACACTGACGGATCATAGCCAGAACACTGACGGATCATAGCCAGGACACGGACGGATCATAGCCAGGACACTGACGGATCATAGCCAGGACACTGACGGATCATAGCCAGGACACTAACGGAGCATAGTCAGGACACTGACGGATCATAGCCAGGACACTGGGGGATCATAGTCAGGACACTGACTGATCATAGCCAGGACACTGACGGATCATAGTCAGGACACTGACGGATCATAGCCAGGACACTGACGGATCATAGTCAGGACACTGCCGGATCATGGCCAGGACACTGACGGATCATAGTCAGGACACTGACTGATCATAGCCAGGACACTGACGGATCATAGCCAGGACACTGACGGATCATAGCCAGGACACTGACGGATCATAGCCAGGACACTGACGAATCATAGTCAGGACACTGACGGATTAAGCTGAGGGGGTATCCTTATGCGACTACTGACCTGAAAGACGTGCAGCTGTTTAGCTCGGCTTGGGTAGTTCGCGCTGACCAGACCAGGCCCCAACGGCAACTCCACAATAATATTGTTAAAGGAAATAGTTCACCTTCAACATGGTTTTTTTTTAACTGAAATAGCAGTTGTGTAGCCCGTGTTGAGAAATCCCTATCTGCAACTGTTCTTGGCTGAAAAGACTCCAGCCGAAGATATGACTTTTTGGCGAAGAAATGCGGCGCATATATGATATACCGTACCATCTGAAAGGGCCAGCACTGCATGGAGCATGCGCAGACCAATAACGCACACCATAAACTTAATAATGTACGACCTTCTGTCCTGAATTGGCGCGATGTAGGACCATTTTTGAAAAGAAAAAAAGAAACTATTACAAAATATAATAAAATCCTGTTCTGATAAATTTTCCGAAGGTGAACTATTTCCTTTAATATACCGCCAGCATCCGTACTACCTATCACGCTATCGAAGCACGTGAATGCAATGCAAAGTGTAAGCAGGGGTTACTTTACTTATAGAATCAGGGCTCGACTCTGTTTATCACTTAGTATATTCATAGCGGTATAAAATGCGTTCACCAAATAAATCAATACTTAATCGAGAAAAGTAGCATCGGACATCTTCATCATCAACATAGTCTCTGTTGATTCACGAAAACAAACATAACGATTACACATTCCAGAAGAAAACAACATAAGCAAACAACACAATCGTCAACACGATTTCTCAAACCTTCATAATTATCATATCAGTCTTGACACACAATTTACAAGCTCGAAACCCTGCGCTACTGCAGCCTGGTTTCCGCTATGAATGCGCCATAACCGTCACACAGAGTGCTACGCGCCAGAAGCATTGCGCACGTGGCCATGACGCCAAAACAGCAGCGTCGGCAGCGACTCCACGGAGACCGATGCAGTCTGAGCATTGTTGCGTACCAAGATATCACAGAGAGAGGGCAGGGGGGGAGAGGAGGCGTGGCGGACGGCTGACTAGGACTTGAACAGACGCCGCGATATGGTCGTGGTGGCACTGGTGCTGTCTCGCTTCAGACGCTTGGTCAGTTTTCGCACAAACTCGGCCGCGACTGGGCTCCAGGTAGATTTGTCCACCAGCGCTCGGAATATCTCATGTTGTTCCGCTGTAAATGGCAAAACATAGTTGTGTCAGCTGTATGATCGTCACGGGGCAGCTATGCCAGCGGTATGATTGTCACGGGACAGCCGACAAATAAGAGAAGCATGCGTTTTGAACGAACGCTCGTAAAGCTATGCACATTACGTATAAAGCGATTGGCAGTGCACATCGTACTTGCACTAACAAAGTCACAAAACAAAGACTGCCCACGGCAAAGGCTTCCCTCACGCTGTTGCCTCGACTCCCAGCAGCCTTCGCCTCTCACCTCGCATGCGGACGGGCGTCAGACTGAGCAGCTGCTGCTCCACCTGGCGCGCCTGGCTGAAGGCCACGTTCTGCAGTCGGGACAGCGGCAGCACCGCCTCGCCGAGCAGCTCCGACTCGACCAACGTGTGGTGGTCCTTCACGGTGAACACCAGGTGCGCGTCCCTGGACACCAGCCGCTCCCGGTCCACGTGGCTGTGAGAGAGGGAGGGGGAGTCAGGAGAGCAGCTGACATGGTGGTCCTTCACGGTGAACACCAGGTGGGCGTCCCTGGACACCAGCCGCTCCCGGTCCACGTGGCTGTGAGAGAGGGGAGGGGAGTCAGGAGAGCAGCTGACATGGTGGTCCTTCACGGTGAACACCAGGAGGGCGTCCCTGGACACCAGCCGCTCCCGGTCCACGTGGCTGTGAGAGAGAGAGGGGGAGTCAGGAGAGCAGCTGACACAGCCGGGCGGGGCAGGGCTTTGAGAACAAAGGGCACCATGAGCAGCATGAACGCGATTTCATTGTAATGCGTTATCCATAAATTAAGATTGTTTCATGATTCATCTCCAAGTGGGGTGGCGCCCACTAACGGTTTCAACACATCCGCCTGATATCGGTTTGGAGGCATGATACACATGAAACAAATATGTGGCATACCTGGAAAGGAGGTAGCCCAATTCCGTACAAATAAAACAACATGACGCAATGGTTGATCCCGACGCGGTCAGTAAAATTATCGCATTACTCACAACTCAAAAACTTCGTCGAACAGGGGAAAGACCGTCTTCTTCTGTATCTTTGTTTGCACCTTCTCCATGGATGGAGTGAGAGTTTCCGGCATCAGCTGGACTTTCACGTAGGCATCACACGCTGGAATAAGACATATCCATGTCTAAAATTGTATCACTTTCTATTTCTGATTAATATTTTGCACCACATCGACTCATTTATACATCTAGCAGTGAAGTAGTTCAAGAGTATACAACTGCTAAAGCGTTCTTGCAGAAAACGGTTTAAGTGAAACGTCACGTGGTCCTACAAGATGACTAAATCTTCAAAGGAAAGCATCACGCAATGCAAGCCCAGCCGCAAGCTTACTGTCGGGATCGGACGGCTTGATGCCTCGAGCGTTTAGCACTTCCACCCTGAGGACGTTCTCGACGAAGTAGACTTTGGTGGCCAGCTTGCCCTGCGGAGACTCGGGCTGCTGTTCCTGCAGCTCATACTTCCTCCTGACAGATGGATAATGAGGATTAGACCGATCTGAACCACCAACTCTGATGGCCGCCCCACACCGTACCGCACTTTCAGCGTCATAGTGATAGCGGACTCTATCCATGTGGATAACAGATCGCTGATGACCCAGGCCGCTTTCACAGACAAATGGCTAAAGAAAACGCGAAATGTACACAAACTTGCGCTACAGGTGCAAGTTGCACACTGAAAGGCACATTAGTGTATTTCGACTGAAACTAATTCAAAGCAAGTTATAAACGAAAGTTGATTTATTAAAAACATCTGTATTTCTGTCTTCCATCTCGATTGTTGAACTCTCGTGTTAAACTTGGACTCTGTCTTGTAGTTGTGTTGCATGTCACAGGCGGGCACTCACGCGTAATACATGGAGATGAGCCTTTCCGGGTCACATTTGTAGATGTTGACCCAGTGTACGAACTTCTTGTAGACCTCCGTGTGGATAGCGTCCATGGGCAGGCCCTTGTCGTCCCCGTTAATGAACTCAACCAGCGCGTTCACCAGGCTGCAGATGGTGCCGAAGTAGTCGGTCTCTTTCTGTAAAGAAAACAGATCGGGTCAGTGTTATGCGGTCATGCCCAGGAACACATTGAAGATCACCATGAAATGAGTCCAATGTGATGGGCGAAATTCGCTGTAGCGAGCGGCATCAAGCTGTCAAATGAAGTCGTGAATGATGAATGCACCCATGGGTACGACACCAAATATATGACGTATCGTGCAAAGCATACATGTTTGCTATGGTGGGACGCCTCTTGGGTTGAAAAACACCATTACCTCAGATCGGACCATTCCACGTAATTTAAGTTCATTGCAGTGCCAACGACTGCCATTTTGACACGCCTATCACGGGCGGCTATTCCGCCACATGCTACTCTCATCCACTCAGCACACACGCCCGTGGCAAGGTGCGCCCGTCTACGGCAGGTCGCGAGCATCTCATCTTGCCGTTTCGCATTCGAAGGTACACATGCGCACGTCTGGGTTGCGTTCGTGGGAGTGGGGAAACTCGAACCCGAGACCTTCCGATCACCAGGAGAGCACCCTGCCCACTACACCACGATCTTACCTTGCTGTTTCGGCTGGTGGTGTCGACGACCGCCTGCAGCACCTGTACCCAGATGGACTCTAGCACGCGACGCAGGTTGGCCGGGTGCAGCCGCGGGTAGAGCAGCATCAGGTTGGTGTCCAAGTAGGAGATGATGTTGTCGGCCGGCACCAGGTGGCAGTGCGGCTGCGAGAGCTGGTTCAAGTACGCGTGCACCTGCGGCATCATCTGAGCAGGGCCGAGCAGGACCGCCGGGGTCAGGCACTGGGTCAAGGCCGGTCTCGCGAGGTTGCACACAGATCGCAATGATCATACACAGATCGCAGATCGCAGATCGCAGATCGCAGATCGCAGATCGCCCACCGCGACTGTCGCAGTAATTCAGACACAGTGCTGTTGTTTGCCAACATAAAACAGACACAGGGTAACCATGTAGGCTAGCCCAACCTTCCCACATGGTGCCCACATGGTTTTGGAAAGCGTTTCTGCATGGTTGGTATGGGCTAGCGCACCGCCTTCTAACCTCATCAAACCCAAATGAGGACCATATGGGCATGCCCATGTCATTCCCATGGGGGGTGACGGTTTTTGATCATTCCCATGTTCACGTGCGCCCATCTAAGTGTGGGCTGAGGTACCGATCCCATGTGCATTCTCATGCCCATGTGAGCCCACATAGCCTATCTTAAACCCATGTGGTAACAACATTGGTGTGCTATGTGGGTGGGGTGGTTAGCTTGGTTTCGTTGACGGTTTTTGATCGTAATATTGTCCATGTTTTGCAGCTATAGTGTGAATTCGGTGTTCTGAGGCAAGTTTCTTCCATTGTATACATAGGTATGTGTGCCGTGTCGTTTCTACCAGATGACTAACCTGCGCTACCGAGCCGTCAACCATATCGCCGATGCCGTGCTCCATGTCCTCGATGGCCTGGTCGATGACGTTCTGCAGCGTCATCCGGCACTGGATCGTACCCTGGGAGCCGAGCTGCTCCTCCATGGCCGAGAACACCTGCAGAGGGCGCCGGGGGACGCCGTCAGAGCTCAGAGTCGCCCCAGTCAAACGGAACAGCGTGACGGCACTACCCAGCATCTCCGAAAGTGCAGCGAGAGCCACGAAACGCCTCAAATGCTGCAGACTGCAGACGACAGGACGCACAGGTTCGCCCCAAAGGCTGCAGACGACAGGACGCAAAGATTCGCCTCAAAGGCTGCAGACGACAGGACGCAAAGATTCGCCTCAAAGGCTGCAGACGACAGGACGCAAAGAGGCCCACTGTCACCAAGACACCGTGAAGGAGAAAATGTGAAGGGACCAACAGCTCATCACTTCATCATACTTCGATGACTTCAGCGCTTAATGACATTATCATGACTCCTCACCGCCTTGAATTCATGTCATGGGGCGTAACAGGTTGACCTGTTCTGATGACATCAGCACGGTCACTCACCGTTTCGAAGCCGAGCTCGTTGGGCAGCGGGTTGATCTGTTCGCGCACAAACTCCACGTTGTTGAGCGCCAGGCAGAGCTCCTGGGTGAAGTTGAATGGCCTGGTGACGCAGGAGTAGCCGCACGCCTTCAAATGACGGTGCATCTGCGCCACGTAGAAGGTGGCGCTCCGGGTGATGTCGTCCAGGACCTGGCGATAGTACGGGCACAGTCAAAAACGATATTGTGAACATGACTGTACCTGGATAGATCACAGCAGGTTATGCAACAGGTTCACGCGACTGCCTGCATCCTTCCTTCTCACAGTTTCACGAAGGATAGGCATGCCGAAGCATGCTCCCAAAGAATCTATCAAAACGGTCAGGCCAGGAAAAGTGGTCTTTCTCCTAGCTTCACTCTGTTCATGTTTTGGAGAGATCGCTATATCATGTTGAGCGTATGGTGACAACGATTTCCCATGTCAAAGTGAACGGAGTGAAATCCCCGTTATAAGCACCTTGGTGACAAAGTTGCCCTGAAATCTCCGTCCCACGCACATTATTAACAAAGCCCTCTCCGCTATACGCACCTTGGTAATAAATTCGCCCTGAAATCTGTTATACGCACCTTGGTGCCTGTTACACGCACCTTGGTGCCTGCTACACGCACCTTGGTAACAAAGCCATAGGAGCCGATGGCGTCCGGCCAGCTGAGCTGCTTCCAGAAGGTCTTGATCTGGTAGAACACGGCCACGGTATCCACAGCAGAACTGCTGTGGTTCACAAACGTGTGCACCTGGAAACACACCGAGAATGGTTCACAAACGTGTGCACCTGAAGATACGCACCGAGAATGACGACACAGAACCAAGACGAGATCAAACGAAACTGACACGCAGGAATAAATTTACACCCGCATCGTTTATCTCACTGACCACGACAGTTCAGTGGCTCAGATGTTTTGCTTCTTCAGAAGGCAGTCTGGTCAGGACTTGGATGAGCAGTTGAACCGAGGTCTGTTCATTTGAGTGATAAAAGTGTGCTATCTTATCTCCACAGAAGCCGTTTGAAGTCACTGACCTGCGTGGCCTGATCCAGCTCGATGGCCCTCTTGATGCGGTGCATGGCCTTGTAGCAGGCGATGTCGAGCCAGCGGTTGACGGCGCTGGCGAACCACAAGTAGGCGTCCTGCAGGGGCGGCTCCTCGGTCCGAGTGTCTTCCTCCGGGAGCTGCTCCCGCAGACTGCAGGGAACCCACACATCAGCCAGTGACCAGGACATATCACTCCGTACCACAACAACCAAAGTCACAAATACGTCCTTACAACCATATTTTCCCGTTCTTAAAGGTTCACCTTGATTTTTTATTTCCAAACACGATTTGATTATATTTGGAAATACAATTTGTTTTTATATTGTCAAAAATGGCCATACATCGCGCCGATTCGGGACAGAAGATCGTAAATTATTAATTTTATCAAAACTATATACATACTCTCTGAGGCAGGGTCCTCACGTCACGCGAATAAAAAAAATGGTCCAGCCAATCAGATTCGAAAGTAGTCGCGTAAGGATAGATTCGCATTAGAGAAGTGCCAACCGGCGGCCGGCGGTTCGCTTGCTAGCACAGTATGCAAGCTGATTGGTTGATTGTATAGCCTCTGCCCAGGCTATCGTAAGCACCGCATTCTTTCGTAAGTACCGCAATCCTTCGCCAAAAAAAAATCAAATATATTCGGCTGGAGTCTTTTCAGTTAAGACAACTTGCAGATAGAGGTTTCCCAACACGGGCTACAAAACTGCTATCTCAGTTCAAACCCCCATGTTGAAGGTGAACCATTTCCTTTAAGTCAGCAACATCGACACCGATCTTCTTGGCCTTGTTCACCAAGCATTTCGAGTATCACCTACCGAGCAACAACCGAAATAACGACAAATCTACACAGAAAGCTGTCCGTCTCCTTGCCCCCTGCACTCGTCTCAATCAGACGGGCTGCTCCGCTGCCTCGGCCGTCACGCCGCTCACCTGGTGAACAGTTGCACAGCCAGGTAGAGCTCGAACAGAGAGGTGCCCATGTCGAGCCCCTCGGGCGACGACAGGTTCTCGGTGGCGCCCTCTTTATACTCCACCGTGGGCAGCGAGCGCGAGATCTCGTCCACGATCGGACCGATCTCCTGCTTGAGCTGGCAACGACACAGTGATACATTAGTGATGGAAAGACAGCTTCAGTTGGTAACGATACACACATGTACATAGGGCGCAGCAGAGGAGTAGTTACTTAGGCTTATAATCAGGTTAAAACTTGCGTACCTAGAATTAGTTCTTCAGTGGGACTACAAAGGTTTATAATAGGCGACTTTGTGTTGCAGGTACTGCTAACAGTACTGTTTGCATCATGCAACACAGCGACACAGCAACACACATTCTGAATCTATCATGCCACCGTGCAAACGCATGTTCATGCTGTTAAAATGCCTTACCGGATCATACTTGGCTAGCCAACCAAATCTCACCATGACTCTACAAATGCAACGGAACTCCCATGAGCCATGCCCCATCCGCAGATCATGGTGACGTTCATTGAAGCTCATCAGACAACGGCCGACTGGATAGGACACCAGTTGGAAACATGACAAACAACCCTCAGCAGCGGAACCAGTTTTCGCCATCCGAGAAACCCGAGCGGCGCGCTCACCTTCTCAGCGAACTGCAGGTAGGCGATGGAGAAGTAGTTGATGCCCAGGATGCGGCTGAAGATCTGGTTGTAGCTTTCGAGGCCTCGCTTCACGTCCGCGTACAGCATGTTGATCAGCAGGATCAGGCTCTGACAGCGGGCGTCCTGGCCAGGCTGCTCCTCGCTCTCGCGCTTTGTCGACGCGTACACATGACGGTACCTGGCGTGGTGTGGACAAGGTAAGATATACATTTATAGACATTAAAGTCGCATGCAATGACCCTTCATGTGAGCCCGTGGTATAAATAGTCACACACAGCCTGAACAATAATCACTTAATACCAACTCAGAATCCCAGTTTCGCAACTGCTCTATATCCGAGTGTGCATTAACCCGCGCGGCGCTGGGGTCTCCAGCCGAACGCGCGGCGCTGGGGTCTCCAGCCGAACGCGCGGCGCTGGGGTCTCCAGCCGAACGCGCGGCGCTGGGGTCTCCAGCCGAACGCGCGGCGCTGGGGTCTCCAGCCGAACGCGCGGCGCTGGGGTCTCCAGCCGAACGCGCGGCGCTGGGGTCTCCAGCCGAACGCGCGGCGCTGGGGTCTCCAGCCGAACGCGCGGCGCTGGGGTCTCCAGCCGAACGCGCGGCGCGGGGGGTCTCCAGCCGAACGCGCGGCGCTGGGGTCTCCAGCCGAACGCGCGGCGCTGGGGTCTCCAGCCGAACGCGCGGCGCTGGGGTCTCCAGCCGAACGCGCGGCGCTGGGGTCTCCAGCCGAACGCGCGGCGCTGGGGTCTCCAGCCGAACGCGCGGCGCTGGGGTCTCCAGCCGAACGCGCGGCGCTGGGGTCTCCAGCCGAACGCGCGGCGCTGGGGTCTCCAGCCGAACGCGCGGCGCGGGGGGTCTCCAGCCGAACGCGCGGCGCTGGGGTCTCCAGCCGAACGCGCGGCGCTGGGTCTCCAGCCGAACGCGCGGCGCTGGGGTCTCCAGCCGAACGCGCGGCGCTGGGGTCTCCAGCCGAACGCGCGGCGCTGGGGTCTCCAGCCGAACGCGCGGCGCTGGGGTCTCCAGCCGAACGCGCGGCGCGGGGGGTCTCCAGCCGAACGCGCGGCGCTGGGGGTCTCCAGCCGAACGCGCGGCGCTGGGGTCTCCAGCCGAACGCGCGGCGCTGGGGTCTCCAGCCGAACGCGCGGCGCTGGGGTCTCCAGCCGAACGCGCGGCGCTGGGGTCTCCAGCCGAACGCGCGGCGCTGGGGTCTCCAGCCGAACGCTGGGGGGGGGGGGGTAAATTTTACCCCCCCCCCCTCGTATCTTCCGAACCAATAACCGCAGCGAGACGCGCAATGCGGCGATCGCAAGCTCTCAACGAGAAGAATCGAATGCATACTCGAAATTCTTAAAATAAGGTCACATGTCAGGTCACGGTCAGGTCAAATGTAAAATGTAAGTATTTGAGCTTTTGGGGCTATACTTTCCATCCAAAGCCTTATATTGCAACTATTATCTCACAAAGTGCTCCAGAGTGTATAATGCATTTCCCGCATAAGTAAAAGTGAAATTGTAAGCAAAGGTCAAGGTCAGGTCACACAAGGTCACAGGTCTACGAAAGCCATGCGACACATGTTGTATGGGTTATTTTACACGTATAATTCGATAGAAGCAACCATTTTCACAGCCTGACACCATATAATCGTCCTCAGGTCAAGGTCAGGTCACAATAAGGTCAAAATTTGAAATTGATTAATCTAAATAAACATTGCATGTTTCTAGACTAGTTTTGTCTTCGAAATACAGTGGTGGCATTTATTTGTCTGTATCTGGTCAGTAAAAGCCAAAAAACGCAATTAAAAAAAATGACGTCATGAGTTACTTGTTCTTAGAGAGCCATAAGTCAGTCAAAAATAAACAAATTGCTTTGAAATTTGGTTTGAACATCGTTCATACTCGGTTCTCTAATATATCTTCCGTTTTTGTGAAAATCTTCAAACAAAAAACTTTTGTGGAAATTCTTCCCCAAAAATCAGTTTTTTGCATTTTTGGGGGTCAAAAACCCAAAAGTTTGAACATCTGAGATAGCCATGTCAAAGACAATGTTATTTCCCTTCTTTTGACGCCTTCTATTTGCAATTTGCAGTAACATGCTATTTTCTACGATTTTTCAAACATTTAACGTTTTTTCACCAAAAATGACATGGCATGACGTCACTAAAACGTCATATCTGCCACAAATTTTCACGAATTAAACAAAAAAATGGCAGAAGACGTAGAATTGATGCACCATAAGCTACCGTAAGTTTCACTTTGATATCTGTCATAGTTGTCAAGTTATGGAGAAAATCCGGGAGGGGGGTAAAATTTACCCCCCCCCCCCCCCCCCCCCCCCAGCGCCGCGCGGGTTAACGGCCAGAAAGCAATGAATGCGGCCGGTACGCACCAGTCTTCATTCCCGTGTCGCAGTGCTGTCAGGATGTACCGCTTCGGGTTGGAGACCTTCTCCTCGTTCGGCACGGGCGGCACGGGCGGCACGGGCGGCACCGACGCGTCCAGCTTCTGCGAGACCCGCCTGACTAGCTCCGGGAACTCGGACAGCAGCACCAGACACCTGGCGGAAGAGATCAGAATGGAATGGAAAATCAAACGGAATCTTTAACGGAATAAAAATGGAATGCCGTAGCGGAACGTTTTTTATGCTTGTTATGGAACCGAAGGGAACGGAACAAGTTGTTCAGACCTCTATAGAGGCATCTATAGATGGAATGGAATGGGCACGTATTTTAATGAGCAGCAGTGGTGGAACGGAATGGAATAGAGCCAAGAGCTTATGGAACGAATAGAATGAAATGCAAAACAAATTATTGCTCCGTTTTAATCTCTATCTGGAAGTCCGACACACTGGTCAGTAGCCTGCCCAGTTATATCCACACATCGTGTCAAAAACGGCCGGGGGAGGGATTCGGTAAGAAGCATAACATTGGCTAAGCTCGGTCGAAGTTCGATAAACCATCCTCACTGGGGCTTGTACGACCTGACGCGATAAACCATCCTCACTGGAGCTTGTACGACCTGACGCTCACCTGAGCAGGTACTCGATGCTGTAGAAGGTGGCCGTGCTCTGCGGGTTGAACATGTGCCGGTGCATCTGGATCGTCTGACGCTTACCTGAGCAGGTACTCGATGCTGTAGAAGGTGGCCGTGCTCTGCGGGTTGAACATGTGCCGGTGCATCTGGATCGTCTCGTAACAGTGGTCCGTAAACCGCTGGAACGTGTCCAGGAACCGCGACACCTGAAACATGCAACATTCACGCACACAAGTTACACTAGTGGAAAGCGTATTAAACATGCACACAAACACTGCATATTTTCCTTTCCTCTTTCTCAGCAACTGGTTTTGATATCCCCTTCCTCAGCAACTGGTTTTGATACGTTATCCCTAAACGGGGATAACACATGCAAATCAGTTGGAGAGGTAGGAAGGAGTCAAAGGCTCGACAAAATATGACAATTATGATAATGACACAATTATGATAAATAAATATGACACAATATGACAAAATATGACAGACTCCTCTCTGAAAACGAACAACGAAACGCTGAACATTGTTAAAGATACGCACGCGACAGCATTTTGGGCCGGTTTACAGTGCTCGAACCGTCTGAAGTGAACCTGTAATGCAACGGACTGCACGATTCACGTCTTGCCATTGGAAGTTGGAAGATGACCAATGCCTCAGTCTCCCCCCCCCCCCCCTCCCCTCCCCCGACACACGCCTTGAAAACCATCCCTCCCGGGTTTCTCTGAATCCCTTCCTCCTCCCACCCACCTGGCCTCCCTACTCGACTACTCACATCTCTCGCCGTCACATCCCCTTCCAGGAGACACTGTTTGATGTTCTGCAGCTGTGTGAACAGGAACTTATAGTCCAGCTGCGCGGCGCAGTGCACCTCTGCGTACGCCGACCACGCGGCCACCAGCACCTCGGCGCGGCTGAGGTTTCCCCAGACGGCGTGCTGGGTGAGCAGGGCACGGCTGGCGGCCGGCAGCTGCTCGGCCTGCCACGTGTGCGGCTCGCCGGCGAACTGTCTCCGCGCCGCGCCCACCACGGCCAGCTGCAGCCGCTCGTGGCGCTGCACGTGCTGCTCGCGCTGCGCCGCGCCGCGCACGTTGTGGAAGCGAAGCGCGAGCTGGACGACGCCGCGGTCCTTCTCGGCGCGACCAGGCCGCTCCTTGCCGCCCTGGTCCCGCGAGCGACGCTGCAGCTTGTACGCCTGCTCGACGCCCATGGCCGGGATGTCCTGCAGGGAGAGAGCAGGAGGGGTCAGGGCGGGGGTCAGGGAGGAGTCGGGGAGGCGTCGGGGAGGCGTCGGGGAGGAGTCGGGGGAGGAGTCAGGGAGGAGTCAGGGAGGAGTCAGTGCGGAGTCATGCTAGGGGTTAGGTCCAATGAGGAGAGTGTAGACAACTTCCCTGCATTCCTATTTTGAATCAGCTATCAGACACATCGATATTCCATTATCATTGTTTGCATCTATGCTATCAGTTCAGCACGTCAGGCCAATATCGAGCCTGACTCTGATTATCACACCCCTGAGTAAACATCAAACATGCGTCCTATTAACAGCCTCATTCCCCGTCGCGATTTATCCTGCACCTTGGGCCAAACTCGCGCCGTGCCGCTCTAATGACTCCACTGACCTTCAGCTGGATCTGCACGTGCCCGAGCGTGTCGTGGCTCTTGCCCTTGGCCACCTCCTTCATGTAGCGCGTGATGCCCTTGAGGTCCTTGATGTCGCTGACCTTGCCGATCCTCTGTGCCAGGTTCTCCTCCATGTCAAAGTCCCAGACCTCGACCTTGAGCACATCCGTATTGCGGTCTTCCAGAGCTCTGGCCACGCAGCAAAGAAGAGGTTAGCTCAGTATGGGACGCCTTGAATCTGATTGAAATACAAATTGCGGTTTCGAGTTCCTAAAAGAGCGAGCTGCATCAACAACCGATAATTAACTGATATTCGCCGTAAAAAAAATTCGTATAAACATATCACACCGACTTAACTGCAAAACGCAATGTGACCGAGCATCAGCAGGTGTAAAACGCGGATAGACGCTACCTCGGTCATCGAGTCCCCGCAGTATCGGTGTCACCAGCCACTCACAGTTTGAACGTCTCGTTCCAGGCGGGGTTCAGCGTGCGCTGGCACACGTGCGTCTCCCGCCTCTCCTCGTTGTTGATGAAGAGCATGCAGTACGGATCGCTGAGCCCTGCCGGTCACGACAGTCAGATGTAACTGCCACTGAGGCCGTGGCGCCCACCTGGTTAATTAGTAGAAGACAGTTCAGGTAGGACACTGTCGACATTTGTTTATCTCCAAAGAAAATGGGCACAAGGTACACTATGGTGAACAGTGCTCCATTCACCAAGAAATCTTGCAAGGGGCATTGGGTTTCTCTCAAAAATAGGATCGAAATTTCACTACCTCCAATTTTCGTGACGTTCCAAAGTTCTGCTTTTAGGTAATAATATGATTGGATTATCACCTTCACATTGTAAGTTTCAAATGATTCGAGACATATTTGCTTAATGGTTAATTAGCGTTTAGTACTTACCATCCCTCCAAAGTAACTGAGACAGACCTAATAGTGTGAAACCCAACATAATACATCAGAATGTTTAGAACACAACGCATGATGCACAGCGGTAGGTAATGGTATGGCCTGACTTGACACACGCCCATTGGTTCTTAAATAAAAATCTTCGCTAAAACCCTAAAGCCTCATTTTGCGCATTCAATGCAGCCAACAACCAACTCACAAACACATTGATTCTTCAGTAAAGTTCGCCGTTCCGTAATAACGCAGACATGTCCCGATAAACACGCACGCACCTCAATTATTTGATCGATCCCGTGAGAAGGCTCCCGACATCATCTATCACAAACTTGGCTGCCCTCAGTAAACAGACTGTCTGGTGTGCCCGCTTCCCGCTATAGGAAGGCGCCGCCACTGGTCTGCTGCGGCCCTCCCCCGACTCTGACTGACTCGAGGAGTCGGCACTCACCATTGACGTCCTTCGCCTTCAGACCCTTGGCGCCGAGCACTGAGCAGCTCAGGCATATGTCCGGAGTCTGACTCCGACTCAGACTCGAGGAGTCGGCACTCACCATTGACGTCCTTCGCCTTCAGACCCTTGGCGCCGAGCACTGAGCAGCTCAGGCATATGTCCGGAGTCTGACTCCGACTCCGACTCGAGGAGTCGGCACTCACCATTGACGTCCTTCGCCTTCAGACCCTTGGCGCCGAGCACTGAGCAGCTCAGGCATATGTCCGGAGTCTGACTCTGACTCCGACTCGAGGAGTCGGCACTCACCATTGACGTCCTTCGCCTTCAGACCCTTGGCGCCGAGCACTGAGCAGCTGAGGCATATGTCCGGAGTCTGACTCTGACTCAGACTCGAGGAGTCGGCACTCACCATTGACGTCCTTCGCCTTCAGACCCTTGGCGCCGACCACTGAGCAGCTGAGGCATATGTCCGGAGTCTGACTCCGACTCCGACTCGAGGAGTCGGCACTCACCATTGACGTCCTTCGCCTTCAGACCCTTGGCGCCGAGCACTGAGCAGCTCAGGCATATGTCCGGAGTCTGACTCTGACTCCGACTCGAGGAGTCGGCACTCACCATTGACGTCCTTCGCCTTCAGACCCTTGGCGCCGAGCACTGTGCAGCTGAGGCATATGTCCGGAGTCTGACTCCGACTCCGACTCGAGGAGTCGGCACTCACCATTGACGTCCTTCGCCTTCAGACCCTTGGCGCCGAGCACTGAGCAGCTGAGGCATATGTCCGGAGTCTGACTCCGACTCCGACTCGAGGAGTCGGCACTCACCATTGACGTCCTTCGCCTTCAGACCCTTGGCGCCGACCACTGAGCAGCTGAGGCATATGTCCGGAGTCTGACTCCGACTCCGACTCGAGGAGTCGGCACTCACCATTGACGTCCTTCGCCTTCAGACCCTTGGCGCCGAGCACCGAGCAGCTCAGGCATATGTCCGGAGTCTGACTCTGACTCCGACTCGAGGAGTCGGCACTCACCATTGACGTCCTTCGCCTTCAGACCCTTGGCGCCGAGCACTGTGCAGCTGAGGCATATGTCCGGAGTCTGAAACAACATAATGCACGTCTCAGGGGAAAAAACAAATCGTCTTCGTCGGGGGCGTATAATATGGGCGAAAAAACCTCCCCGGTTCATCAGGCATCCTTGTGCGAACAGCCAGTGTTCTTTTTAATGCAAAATAAGCCTGAAGCTTATTTACTGAAGACACGGGACACCCCTAAACTAGGCTCTTTCCATATTTGCAGAACATGACACAAGCCACTCATCTTGGATTCCACAAGACTACCACCATTATCACCAGATTAGACCGTCGACCCCACTCCACCCGGCGTAATGCGCCGCCCGTCGACCCCACTCCACCCGACGTAATGCGCCCGCCGTCGACCGTGCAACACTCACGCCGAGGTTCTCCAGCTTAGTGAGGCAGGCGGCCTGCTGCTCGTCGCTGGGGCTGAACAGCTCGCGCAGCAGCTGCTCGATTTCCTTCACCAGGTCAGCTGAGGGCGCGTCACAGCCGAGCGGATGGCGAGCGGCGTACAGGGCGTCCACATACAGCTCCTCCGCCTGACGGACACACACCAGGTCAGCTGAGGGCGCGTCACAGCCGAGCGGATGGCGAGCGGCGTACAGGGCGTCCACATACAGCTCCTCCGCCTGACGGACACACACCAGGTCAGCTGAGGGTGCGTCACAGCCGAGCCAGGGTTTGCATTAGAGTGGCAAAAGTTCTCGGCAGGTTTCAGAGCCCTTCTGCAGATTTTTGAAGGTAAATTAGCTGACAAAAAAAGAAATACATGAGTCATCTAAATTATCTGTATCCGAATGGGGGCATTGCCCCCCCCCCCCCCCCCGCCTGGCTGCGCACCTGCTTCTACCTCCAGGAGCTCTCAGGCTACGGTTCCTGCTCAGCTAAGAATAACCGACAAACCAAACATACAATCAGATATCAGTGAACGGAAGTAGCACCATGGCCAGCTTCCGGCTTTCCGGCTTGAGCCGGAAAATGAATGACTAGGATCGCGTGAGGTGCGTGCACTCCGCGGGCAACTACTATGAGCAGCAATAGCCGGCTCCGCTTTGGTTGCCGGTGGAGGATCGCTGTTGATGCTATGATGATTGGGGCGCACAAACAATATTGACACATGACAATTGCTACGCATGGCACCAAGGACATTCGGCTTTCGGCAAAAATAAATTTCGAACATTTCACATGTCGATAAAATGACATTCGGCAAAGACATTTCGATCTTTTCACATGTCGGCAAAATGACATTCGGCAAAAAGACATTTCGACTTTTTCACTTGTCGGCAAAATCACATTTCGACCTTTTGACATGTCGGCAAAAAGACATTTCGACATTTCGACATGTCGGCAAAAGGGCATTTCGACAAAAAGGCATTCGCCATTTTGCTTTCGGCATATTCACATGTCAAAAAGGCATTTCGTCAAAGTGCCCTTCGACAATATGTCGTCAAAATGACGTTCGGCAAAATGACATTCTCCATTGTGTCCTGTAACTGTGTCACACACGACACACATGGTGCACAGGTCACAGACAGGGTAACATATCAGAGTGATCGGGTCCAGTCATCCAGCGACTGACCTGACCTGGTCTGAGACTCTCAGCAGGGACGCCGTCACCGCTCGCAGTGCCGACACGGTGCACTTATGGGAGCTGAAGTCACCAAAACTCACGTTTTACACCAGCATACACAGCAGCTTACACCAGCATACACAGCAGCTTACACCAGCATCCACAACAGCTTACACCAGCATACACCAGCATCCACAACAGCTTACACCAGCATACACAGCAGCTTACACCAGCATACACACCAGTTTACACCAGCATGAGGTAATTCATCGCGATGTCTTTCCAAGTTGAGGCAAATGGGGACAGACAGCTCAAAATAAACGAGTCCTTGATGACAATCAGTTGCTAAGCATGCATGGATTCTGAAGTAAACATGGATTTGCGTCGGTTCCAGACGATCCGGTTGTCTTGAGTCAACAAGGAATGCGAAGCTTGCAAGCATTAAAAAGCTGAATACCAAAGTCAAGGGCGCCGCCACCTTCGGGGGGTGGGGGGGGGGGGGGGGGGAGGGGCGCGGAGGCATTCTGAAGTAGATTCTTTCCATGCAACGCCCATAGGCGTAATGTTAAAATCCGAAAATGTTGCAGGGACACGTCCCCCCCCCCCCGTCCCCCATGTGGCGGAGCTCCTGACCCAAGTCCTACCAAACTCAAACTCAATCGGGCAGCAGAAGATACCAGAAAACAGCGCCTTTCAACACGTGGCCGACCAATGTGCCACGTGCCGCCGACACAGCCAGTGCCGCTGGGCACGTGACACTTCCCCTGCACACCACGATGCAGCACACAGGTCACTACACACCAGTCGCACGGGTCGGACGGCGCCCCAACCGCCCCGAACGGCCTGCTCACCTGCGGCGCCACCATGACCGGACCTCTGCCCCCTCACACATCACGCCGCCGCCGCCGCCAGACTGGTCAATGCCGTCGGCACCGACGAAACCAGCATCCGACGGCTACGTCGACGGCGACGGTGTGGCTTCGGTATTTATAGACCTCGGGGCAGAACACTGCCACGCGGCCACGCGGTACAGCGCGCAACACGGACAATAAAAACGTTCGGCCCGTGCACAGAACACGCCGCGCGCGGCCATGCCGGCGGGGAGGCACGTCGCAGATGGTTTCAGAGCGCGAGTGCCGCTGGTATTCAGGAGGTAAGGCGATAGGTGATACCGGCGCTGGTCTCCGAGTGAGACAAGGATGGGAGGGGCGGGAAGTGGGCGTGGTCTCGGGAGTGTGTCGGGGCGGAGGGGGGGGGGGGGATGTCGGCGAGGCCGCCAGGTGGGACTGCAATGCACAGAGAGCAGGACACAGCTGTAGCGGACCGTGAAAGGCGATGGATAACATGCTCGTGAAGCCGAGGTCGAGGCGGCAAGAGCGGGGATTTGAGCACGTGCGCCAGAATAAAGCAATAGTTGGCAGAAGCAACCTAATACTTTTCGGATTAGAAGAGCGAGAGAGCGAGAGAGCGAGAGAACGAGATAACGAGAGAACGAGAAACCAGAGATAGAGAGAGAGACCACCAACCCATCGTACCGCTTTTGTAAACAGCTGCTCCTGCTCCTGTTCCTGCTCCTGTTCATTCTCCTTGTCCTTGTCCTCTCCGAGCGAGGAGAGCACCTCGACGTCGAGCAGTTCGCTCCAGGAGCCGACGCTGAGGCATTCCTCATCACGCAGCGAGCAGGGCAGCTCCAGGCCGAGCACCACGTCCGACTGAGGCTTCAGCAACCACGGGACGACGCGGTCCACCCTGTCCAGACCCATCTGCACCATGTCAGCGGTGGTGTTCAAACCCAGCTTCAGGCGCAGCGAGACTCGGCTCCAGGAGATCACCCGAGGAACGGCGACGACGGAGGGCGCATCGTCACGCGACTCGACGGGCGGATCGGCGGGCGGAGACGGCGTCGACGGTGACGACAGGTGCCGGTCGGGCTGCAGCACCAGGCCATTCTTCACCCGTGCTGATGAGGCGCAGTACCAGGAGGACCTCATGGAGACACCCGACGCATGTTGAGCGTGTTCGCGCGCCTCTGGGTCCCTCTCCACCAACACGCAGAGAGGCAGTTCGACTCCGTGCATGGCTGGCTCACAGGGTTCACGGTGTTCACAGACGTTTGTATCGCTGCATCACCACGCACCTTCGGTCATCCACGCTCCGACGACTGAGTGGAGACTGAGACTGAGACGGTGACCGACACGGTGACGCTCCGGCGACTGAGTGGCGCGCTCGGCGTCAGGCGGGGGCGTTTTCCACGCAGGTGTATCGCTTACAACGTTCCGTACGACTGACGTCAGAGTTCGCTGGTGAGGTTCGCAGTCACAACACTGGTTACTGTGGAGTCCAGGCTCCCTCCCGCTCTGTCCAGTGCACTGGGGCGACACTCCAGGCCGACCAGCTGTCTTCCACTGACTGCTGAGCTTCACGGCACACTCCCGTTCATCTCGCCAATCTCCAGACGAAATCCCCGCTCCCCCCGATGGCGTGACGCCACCGGTATGTCCCGGGTCGGGCGGGATTGTGGGACGGTGTCGGGACCTGCCCGCGTCCGGTGTCCGCTCCACACTGATGCAGCTCATACGCTGTGCCCGAGCCGGCGCGGCGCGGCGCGGCCCGGCCCGGCCCGCCCCGCCCGGCCGCAAACTCTCGTCAGTCACCACAGCGGGAAACACCGTCCGACCGCCTGGTCTGCAGCCCACAGTCACGCCACTGCTCTGACCTCTACCGCCTGGTCTGCAGCCCACAGTCACGCCACTGCTCTGGCCTCTGCCGCCTGGTCTGCAACCCAGTCACGCCGCTGCTCTGACCTCTGCTACCTGGTCTGCAGCACAGTCACGCCACTGCTCTGGCCTCTGCCACCTGGTCTGCAGCCCACAGTCACGCCACTGCTCTGACCTCTGCCGCCTGGTCTGCCGCCTGGTCTGCAGCCCAGTCACGCCGCTTCTCTGGCCTCTGCCGCCTGGTCTGCAGCCCACAGTCACGCCACTGTTCTGGCCTCTGCCGCCCAGTCACGCCGCTGCTCTGACCTCTGCCGCCTGGTCTGCAGCCCACAGTCACGCCGCTGCTCTGGCCTCTGCCACCTGGTCTGCAGCCCACAGTCACGCCACTGCTCTGGCTCTGGCCTCTGCCGCCTGGTCTGCAGCCCAGTCACGCCGCTGCTCTGACCTCTGCCGCCTGGTCTGCAGCCCACAGTCACGCCGCTGCTCTGACCTCTGCCGCCTGGTCTGCAGCCCACAGTCACGCCGCTGCTCTGACCTCTGCCGCCTGGTCTGCAGCCCAGTCACGCCGCTGCTCTGGCCTCTGCCGCCTGGTCTGCAGCCCAGTCACGCCACTGCTCTGGCCTCTGCCACCTGGTCTGCAGCCCACAGTCACGCCACTGCTCTGGCTCTGGCCTCTGCCGCCTGGTCTGCATCCCAGTCACGCCGCTGCTCTGACCTCACCCGCCTGGTCTGCAGCCCACAGTCACGCCATGGCTCTGGCCTCTGCCGCCTGGTCTGCAGCCCAGTCACGCCACTGCTCTGACCTCTGCCGCCTGGTCTGCAGCCCACAGTCACGCCACTGCTCTGGCCGCTGCCGCCCAGTCACGCCACTGCTCTGACCTCAGTCAGCCGCTGCTCTGACCTCAGTCAGCCGCTGCTCTGACCTCAGTCTGCCGCTGCTCTGACCTCAGTCAGCCGCTGCTCTGACCTCTGCCGCCCGCCCCGGTACTAATGCTGCCGCTCCAAACACAGCTGCTGGCGACTAACTTTTGGTTTAGGTTCGTTTTGTGTTGCATTTGTATAGGTGTTCTAAGTACAAAAAAGTATATGACTTAAAACTATTCGGAAACCGCCTTTTACCGTAGTATATGGGTCATTCCACGTCAAATCGCACAAGAAATTACCCAATCCCTTTCGATTTCAATACAATTTGGGGCACGTGTAGTACCCAATGAACGATCATCATGCACACACTTAGCTCCAATCGACCTCTGAGGTCAGAGTTACGGGTCATCTTAGGTTTTTGCCATTTTATCATTCAAAAGTGCATATATTGGCTTTTTTTAGGAAGGTACAGGTGTCACCTGAGCACAGATATATGATCGGGCTATGTATTGTACCCAATGAACTTCCATGACCTAAATTTGACCTTTGACCTGACTAGGTCAAAGTCAACAATTCAAGTTTTTCTGATGTTGCCTGCCCCAAAATGCCCCAAAATGTAACACTAGAGTAGTTATACATCATTGTCTCAAAGCATGTGCAAAAGAATGGCGGACACTTAAAAACTTTTTAAGATATGGGTATTTTAGTATAACTATGTCGCGCCGGTTGAACGTGCCCTGTGGCTATCTTCTATGAATTGATTCTTTCTCAACAAGGATTACAAATACATGTTCCCCTATTACACCTGGTAACAAAATAGGTACACACGTTACCAGTGGTGCCCACAACGTAACTGCACAGTTTCAAGACGACATGCCCCGACTTGACATCTGACGCGCCGCGGGCGGCGGCCGGCGCGACATAGTTATACTAAAATACCTATATCTTAAAAAGTTTTCAAGTGACCGCCATTATTTTGCACATGCTTTGTTACGATGATGTAACCACGCTCGTGTTAAACTTTGTATTTCGGGGCAGGCAAACACAGTAATAACTCGAAATTTTGCCCTTGACCTAGTCAGGTCAAAGGTCATGTGAAAGTCATGTGAAATCATGGAGGTACATAGCAATGGACATTCCTTTTCCTATCCAATGGCGGCAACCGCAACTTCCTAGAACAATTTTTCGCCAATATATGCACTTTTGAATGATACAATATCGGCAAAAACGTGCGACCTAAGATGACCCGTAACTCTGACCTCAGAGGTCGATTGGAGCTAAAAGTTTGTGCATGATGATCGTTCATTGGGTACTACACGTGCCCCAAATTTCATCGAAATCGAATTAGGGGTCGGGTTCAAAACTGCCCATTCTTGTGAGATATATCTGACGTGGAATGATGACACATAAGCAAAGCTAATATAAGGATGTCTGGGATTAATTTGTCAGTGCTTATATACATACCTCTTCCAAGGCATGAACGCATACATGTTTGAACACGACAGAATGTGTGCAAGTTCAACATATCGGCCGTACAGTGCAGTTTCGTGCCGTCGTGTGTTTGGCCCATGCCTCCCCGCTGCACCGCACTGTGCCGGGCAGGTAACTACCGGCCTTGGTGTTTGTTGTCCAGTGGCCGGTGAGCCGGCGGCTGGCCTAGACAGAAAGCCACCTTGCCGTCGGCCAGTGGCCACCAGACAGGCCAGCGAGGCCAGCGAGGGGGGCAGAACATGGAGGGTGACCGCAGAACGAGTAATCGGCTCACTGGCTGGGTGCAAGGGATTGGTGCGTCAGGACGTGATTGAACTAGCATGACAAACAAGCATAGCTTGATCCAGTTCCAGGCATGGTAGAAAGTAAGATATGTGTGATAGCAGGCTGGAATGGACATGGGACTATATCACATGAGTTATGACAGGTACCTACACATTGTTGCAGGGGCGGCGGATAAGGGGGACAGGGGGGCAGCTGCCGCCCCCCACTCAAGAAGTTGGGGAGGGGGCAAACATATGATCTTGCCCCCCCCCCCCCATACATTTGTAAGAGCAGGGATAGCTCCAAGATCGAAGTGACTCGGAAACGAATTTCACTCCGCTTTCAAACAAAGTGCAAGTACAGTAGTAGTAAAACAACAAAACGAAAGGCCTGAGTGGGCCCTCTGGCCGTCCGAGGGGGCACTCTGGCAGCCCGAGGGGGCACTCTGGCAGCCCGAGGGGGCACTCTGGCAGCCCGAGGGGGCACTCAGGCAACCCGAGGGGGCACTCAGGCAGCCTGAGGGGGCACTCTGGCAGCCTGAGGGGGACACTCGGGCCGCCTGAGGGGACACTCGGGCCGCCTGAGGGGACACTCGGGCCGCCTGAGGGGACACTCGGGCCGCCTGAGGGGGCACTCGGGCCGCCTGAGGGGACACTCGGGCCGCCTGAGGGGACACTCGGGCCGCCTGAGGGGACACTCGGGCCGCCTGAGGGGACACTCGGGCCGCCTGAGGGGACACTCGGGCCGCCTGAGGGGACACTCGGGCCGCCTGAGGGGACACTCGGGCCGCCTGAGGGGACACTCGGGCCGCCTGAGGGGACACTCGGGCCGCCTGAGGGGACACTCTGGCCGCCTGAGGGGACACTCGGGCCGCCTGAGGGGACACTCGGGCCGCCTGAGGGGGCACTCGGGCCGCCTGAGGGGGCACTCGGGCCGCCTGAGGGGGCACTCGGGCCGCCTGAGGGGGCACTCGGGCCGCCTGAGGGGGCACTCGGGCCGCCTGAGGGGGCACTCGGGCCGCCTGAGGGGGCACTCGGGCCGCCTGAGTGGGCACTCGGGCCGCCTGAGGGGCACTCTAGCCGCCTGAGGGGCACTCTAGCCGCCTGAGGGACACTCTAGCCGCCTGAGGGGCACTCTAGCCGCCTGAGGGGCACTCAGCCGCCTGAGGGGGCACTCTTGCCGCCTGAGGGGGCACTTTGACCGCCTGAGTGGTCACTCCTGCCACCTGAGGGGGCACTCTGGTAGACTGAGGGGGCAGTCTGGCCGCCTGAGGGGGCACTCTGACCGCTTGAGGGGGCACTGATCGCCTGAGGGGCACTCTAGCCGCCGGAGGCCGCCCTGAGGGAGTCGGGATCCGCTTCCATAGGCGGTAGAACAGGGGGAACAGCGGATCCAGGGGGCCCCTTTCAAAGGTCCTGAAACTATGATTTGCCCCCCCCCCCCCAAACGGTCGGACGTACAGTTCTAAAAATTGCCTTTGTAGTAGTCAAAATCCAGCTATCCATATACAAAATTGAAAATTTCGCGCCGCTTCGCGGCATGACAACATTCGCAATTGCATATGCAAATTTGGAAAATGGGAAAATGAATTCCTTAAGTGT
>JAXIVJ010011441.1:0-35000 GCA_036785665.1 Chirona hameri
TCTGGTGGTACTGAGGAACCGTGACGTCTAATGAAAAACTCCTGAAACCACCGCAGCTCTGGTGGTACTGAGGAACCGTGACGTCTAATGAAAAACTGAAAACCACCGCAGCTCTGGTGGTACTGAGGAACCGTGACGTCTAATGAAAAACTCCTGAAACCACCGCAGCTCTGGTGGTACTGAGGAACCGTGACGTCTAATGAAAAACCTGCAACCACCGCAGCTCTGGAGGTACTGAGGAACCGTGACGTCTAATGACAAAACTACCTGAAAACCACCAGCAGCTCTGGTGGTACTGAGGAACCGTGACGTCTAATGAAAACTCGTGAAACCACCGCAGCTCTGGTGGTACTGAGGAACCCGTGACGTCCTAATGAAAAACTCCTGAAACCACCGCAGCTCTGGTGGTACTGAGGAACCGTGACGTCTAATGAAAAACTCCTGAAACCACCGCAGCTCTGGTGGTACTGTGGCTTTACGACTACGCGACTGTCGCCATTTTATAGTCGGAGTCTCGCCCTTTCACATCGGCCCCAACCGCGGGAACCTAAAGACCTAGCCAGTAGCCAGGCTCGAACCCGGAACCCATGGACTCCGAGCCCAACCGCTCTACCAACTGAGCCATCCGCACCCTCCAACCAAACAGCCTCCTCTCACCTCGTTATTGGCAGCTGCCACCAGCTCAGCAGCCAGGCGGTCGTTGAAACTTCATCTTCCTGTCTTTCTCTCGTCCGGCCTCCTTAAACCAGCGCATAGCCATGAAGGTGGCACGCTGCTCTGTCACGGGGCGCGGGCACCTGGGAGCAGGGTTAGATTGGGTCACCACTGCCTCTGGCGGCACCTGGGGGGGCAGAGTTTAGATTGGTTTACCACTGCCTCTGGCGGCACCTGGGGGCAGGGTTAGATTGGGTCACCACTGCCTCGGGCGGCACCTGGGAGCAGGGTTAGATTGGGTCACCACTGCCTCGGGCGGCACCTGGGGGCAGAGTTAGATTGGTTTACCACTGCCTCTGGCGGCACCTGGGGGCAGGGTTAGATTGGGTCACCACTGCCTCTGGCGGCACCTGGGGGCAGAGTTAGATTGGTGTTTACCACTGCCTCTGGCGGCACCTGGGGGCATGGGTTAGATTGGGTCAACCACTGCCTCGGGCGGCACCTGGGGGCAGAGTTAGATTGGTTTACCACTGCCTCTGGCGGCCACCTGGGGGCAGGGTTAGATTGGGTTACCCACTGCCTCGGGCGGCACCTGGGGGGCAGGGTTATATTTGGTTACCACTGCCTCGGGCGGCACCTGGGGCAGAGTTAGATTGGGTCACCACTGCCTCTGGCGGCACCTGGGGGCAGGGTTAGATTGGGTATACCACTGCCTCGGGCGGCACCTGGGGGCAGGGTTAGATTGGGTTACCACTGCCTCTGGCGGCACCTGGGGGCAGGGTTAGATTGGGTTACCACTGCCTCGGGCGGCACCTGGGGGCAGGGGTTAGATTGGGTTACCACTGCCTCTGGCGGCACCTGGGGGCAGGGTTAGATTGGGTTACCACTGCCTCTGGCGGCACCTGGGGGCAGGGTTAGATTGGGTCACCACTGCCTCGGGCGGCACCTGGGAGCAGGGTTAGATTGGGTCACCACTGCCTCTGGCGGCACCTGGGGGCAGGCACCACTGCCTCGGGCGGCACCTGGGGGCAGGGTTAGATTGGGTTACCACTGCCTCGGGCGGCACCTGGGGGCAGGGTTAGATTGGGTTACCACTGCCTCGGGCGGCACCTGGGAGCAGGGTTAGATTGGGTCACCACTGCCTCTGGCGGCACCTGGGGGCAGGCACCACTGCCTCGGGCGGCACCTGGGGGCAGGGTTAGATTGGGTTACCACTGCCTCGGGCGGCACCTGGGGGCAGGGTTAGATTGGGTTACCACTGCCTCGGGCGGCACCTGGGGGCAGGCACCACTGCCTCGGGCGGCACCTGGGGGCAGGGTTAGATTGGGTTACCACTGCCTCTGGCGGCACCTGGGGGCAGGCACCACTGCCTCGGGCGGCACCTGGGGGCAGGGTTAGATTGGGTCACCACTGCCTCTGGCGGCACCTGGGGGCAGGGTTAGATTGGGTTACCACTGCCTCGGGCGGCACCTGGGGGCAGGGTTAGATTGGGTTACCACTGCCTCTGACGGCACCTGGGGGCAGGGTTAGATTGGGTCACCACTGCCTCGGGCGGCACCTGGGAGCAGGGTTAGATTGGGTCACCACTGCCTCTGGCGGCACCTGGGGGCAGGCACCACTGCCTCGGGCGGCACCTGGGGGCAGGGTTAGATTGGGTTACCACTGCCTCGGGCGGCACCTGGGGGCAGGGTTAGATTGGGTTACCACTGCCTCGGGCGGCACCTGGGGGCAGGGTTAGATTGGGTCACCACTGCCTCTGGCGGCATCTGGGGGCAGGGTTAGATTGGGTCACCACTGCCTCGGGCGGCACCTGGGGGCAGAGTTAGATTGGGTTACCACTGCCTCGGGCGGCACCTGGGGGCAGAGTTAGATTGGGTTACCACTGCCTCTGGCGGCACCTGGGGGCAGGGTTAGATTGGGTTACCACTGCCTCTGGCGGCACCTGGGAGCAGGGTTAGATTGGGTCACCACTGCCTCGGGCGGCACCTGGGGGCAGAGTTAGATTGGGTTACCACTGCCTCGGGCGGCACCTGGGGGCAGGGTTAGATTGGGTTACCACTGCCTCGGGCGGCACCTGGGGGCAGGGTTAGATTGGGTCACCACTGCCTCTGGCGGCATCTGGGGGCAGGGTTAGATTGGGTCACCACTGCCTCGGGCGGCACCTGGGGGCAGAGTTAGATTGGGTTACCACTGCCTCGGGCGGCACCTGGGGGCAGAGTTAGATTGGGTTACCACTGCCTCTGGCGGCACCTGGGGGCAGGGTTAGATTGGGTTACCACTGCCTCTGGCGGCACCTGGGAGCAGGGTTAGATTGGGTCACCACTGCCTCGGGCGGCACCTGGGGGCAGAGTTAGATTGGGTTACCACTGCCTCTGGCGGCACCTGGGGGCAGAGTTAGATTGGTTTACCACTGCCTCGGGCGGCACCTGGGGGCAGGGTTAGATTGGGTTACCACTGCCTCGGGCGGCACCTGGGGGCAGGGTTAGATGGGGTCACCACTGCCTCTGGCGGCACCTGGGGGCAGAGTTAGATTGGGTTACCACTGCCTCGGGCGGCACCTGGGGGGGGGCAGGGTAAGATTGGGTTCAACCACTGGACATACGGACATCACTGCCTCTGGTGGCAAAGTCGATGCTGGATTCAATCACTGGACACTTGACCTTTCGACCATCTGTGATGGACGTTCAGTGACAGCCAGACAGGAGTGTAGGCTGGCTGGCTTGACCTTTCGACCATCTGTGGCGGAGGTTCAATGACAGCCAGACAAGAGTGTTGGATGGCTGGCTTGACCTTTGCCTCCAACGACCATCTGGGAACGACCATCTGTGATGGAGGTTCAGTGACAGCCAGACAGGAGTGTTGGGTGGCTGGCTTGACCTTTCGACCATCTGTGATGGACGTTCAGTGACAGCCAGACAGGAGTGTTGGATGGCTGGCTTGACCTTTCGACCATCTGTGATGGAGGTTCAGTGACAGCCAGACAGGAGTGTTGGGTGGCTGGTGTGAGCATTATGACGAATGCTTGATATAAATATATCCTGTGCTCATATTACTATCTATAAGAAGCGATTATATCTATAAGGGTGATCTTATCGCTTCTATAATATGAACACAGGTTATAATTTATATTAAAACGTGGCGATGCATGTGCCTGGATTCCGGAGACTAATCTCCGGATCTGATCCCTAGAATCTAGATTCCAGATTCACTGTGATCATAGCTTTCAAAATGTGTCGAGGGATCCATAAAATCAAATAATTGCAAGTACAATTTGTCGAGGGATCCACTGGGATCCGAAATATTAGACACCGTTTTGTATATGGATCCAACGCTTGGATGCTCAATTCACATTGCACTGAGGTTTACGTCAATGTAATTCGGTTATATAATTTCTAAAAAATATATTTTACAATAATTGACAATCTCGTATGCTTTCCAAATCCGAATCCTTTACATATTTTACATATTTTCTTTCACAATGAAAATATCTGCAACAGTAATTAACATCTTTTACAAACTATTGTACACGCATGAGATACCACGTCCACCTCTCACCTGGTAAGTGATGCCACCTCGTATGACGGGCACCAGTTTTAGCCGAGGTTTGCTGTTCTCTAGCGCCTTCAGAAACACCTGCAGCGGGTCGCAGAGGGGCTCCTCGGCGACGTCGAGCGGCTCGCCCGCCGCCCTGGCTGCGTTCACGCGCTGGATCTGGGTGCGCTTAATACGCTCAAACGTCTGACGGGAGGGAGGGAGGGGCGTGACAAAGAGCACGGGGGGGTCGTAGAGTTGTCAGGTGGGGGGTCGTAGAGTTGTCAGGTGGGGGTCACGGAGTGGGGGTTATCAGTCACAACGGGCACGAAAGGGTCAGGGGAGGGCCAGAGGGAGGGTTGTGGAAGTCACAAGGGGAAGGGAGACAATGGTCAGATGAGGGCCAGGGGAGGGTCACAAGGAATAGGGCAGGTGTAAGGGGATGGCCAGATGAGGGTTACCACTTACGGAAGTGTTACAGTCAGGTCGGGATCTACGCAGCAGCCAATGTAAAGGTATTCTTATTGCGATTTCCCTACACCACAGAACATGAATTCCAGTGAACCACTTCACTGATGTGGCCGTCGGTAGACGCTGAAAGATATCGTTTCTATTCCAGTGAACCACTTCACTGATGTCGCCGTCGGCAGACGCTGAAAGATATCGTTTATATTCCAGTGAACCACTTCACTGATGTCGCCGTCGGTAAACGCTGAAAGATATCGTTTCTATTCCAGTGAACCACTTCACTGATGTCGCCGTCGGCAGACGCTGAAAGATATCGTTTCTATTCCAGTGAACCACTTCACTGATGTCGCCGTCGGTAAACGCTGAAAGATATCGTTTCTATTCCAGTGAACCACTTCACTGATGTCGCCGTCGGTAAACGCTGAAAGATATCGTTTCTATTCCAGTGAACCACTTCACTGATGTCGCCGTCGGTAGACGCTGAAAGATATCGTTTCTATTCCAGTGAACCACTTCACTGATGTCGCCGTCGGTAGACGCTGAATGATATCGTTTATATTCCAGCAAACCACTTTACTGATGTGGCCGTCGGCAGACGCTGAAAGCTATCGTTTCTGCGGGCACTGTGGTGTGGCACAACACAGCTACTCCAAAAGTCGCATCATTTTTTCAATCAAGCTACATCAACACTCCGCAAACATGCGTGATTTTAACGCGCACAGAGCAATGCAGCTTCAGCAAAAATGATGACCTTAAACTCAGATTCTATATTGAAACAGACAGAAACATTATCAGCAAAACAGGACAAACATTCTCGAAAACGTTCCAACTGAATGCCGAATGGCAAGTGAATGGTAAGTGAATGGTAATTGAATGGTACATGATTATACACCCTCCTTAACTGTCCTTTCTAAAATCGGTGACGTCATCAGAAGAATGAGAACCTCACCAAGTAAGTTCACCAGAGACCTGTTCACGGGGCCAAAAGGGCGGGGCTTAATAGTCAGCTAATCACGAAAGAGCAGATCCGGGAGGAGAGACTCTTCTCTCTGCGGCTCTTGCGGTTGCTCGGGAGCAGCCGCAAAAGAACTTCGACATAAATGGCGCGCGTCCGACAAAGGTTGCGCACTGTTTTGTTGATATCGCAGCTCACTGGCGGTTGTTTGACCAAAAATGCAACTTGTAGTGACTCGTAGATTTTCATGTAGTTAAGTGGTTTTGAAAAACATTAGAGTTTTCATGAAATTGCCTATTCGTTGCGAACGCTAAACGCGCCATTTATCGGACGCCATCAGCGGCCGCAAAAGTGTTCAAAGTTGTTCAAATTAAGCTCCGCCTCTTGGCCGCGGGAGCCGCGGCGGCCGCAGACCTCGTAAACAGGCCTCAGGTAAGAACTAGCTTCAGAATATATTTCCAAGTGTCCAGCTCCAAAACTCAAACCAACCATATGCCTTTGGAAATAAACTAAGTATTTGGCTTACGCCACACGCTGAGTCCCCACCTTAACTATGAGGACCTGAGCGAGGTTCTTATCTCCTCCCTTCATGATGATGTTGGTGAACTTCCTGGAACGAGAGCGCAACGAGTTCTAACAGGAAGTTATTACAGTGCAGCCAATCAGTCCACATTAAAAATGCACTATCAGCACCGTTTGCGGGTGTGATTAAATACCTTCTGAAATGGATCAGCAGATTCGTTCAAACCCAAGTTTGCAAATAGGGGATGCAACGCGTAAAAGAGAACAATGGCAGTCGCTAACGACGGGTACGATGGACCAAACTCACAGGCAATGTGTACTATTGGTGAAGACAACAGCCTTACCGCAATACCGAATCAGTTAGGCATGTGTAAGGCTTTCGACTCATAGAAAGCGGCCGGTAATCATAGAAACGGTGCGTTCGAACTAAACGTAACCAGAGTATCGTACACATGTAGGACTTGCTCCCAACAAACGTAGCCATATGACTTTCGTACAATATTTAATCACGTTATTACTCACTGGCAACAACTTTTATCTACGTTGAAAGAGAACCTCAGAAAGTCTAAAGCTGCTTGATGATGATGATGATGATTGAGGTTTTGCGTTCAAGTCACACTCAGTCCCCGACATCCACGTGAGTGGTTCTGCCGTCGTCGACGACACTCGCGTACGTGCGCCACAATTGGCAATGCGTTTTACATTATCCATTACACATTAGTCTTTGTTATACGGCTTTCTGCCATGGCCGTCTCTTACTGGACCACCGGATGATCGAAGGCCGATGACGTCAGTGCGCTGGGCGCCGCCTTCACTGGTGAGAAGGCCAGCTGTTCTCTGGCCTCAGGGCTCTGCTCCGGAGGCAGTAGAGGCTCCCGGAACGTCGGAGGGTACTGGGACATAGCCCGACTGCAGCAGACAGCACAAGCAGGGTCACAGCGGCGTAGTTGGTAAGGCGTCGGACTCGGAATCCATGGGTTGCAGGTTCGCATCTGGGTACTGCCAAAGTCTTTCGGTCGGTGGTTCAGTCGGTAAAGTGTTGGGCTCGGGAACCGAGGGTTACGGGTTCGAGTCTGGGTACTGGCTAGGTCTTCCGGTTGTCCGGCTTAAATCGGCGCGATACCCCGCCGATAAATCCCCCAGCTGTGTTAGTAGTAAGCCTCCGATATCACCAACAATATAAAATGTGTAACCAAAATATGACATGTGGTCAGCCTTTTGTTTTGTTTTTCTGTAACAATCTAGATCCACTATCATTTGGTATGCCAGCAGGGATATAAGATTGATAGCTGAGAGCTGATCGGCTTTGGAGTCAGCTGGTGAGCTTTGGAGTCAGCTGATGAGCTTTGGAGTCAGCTGGTGAGCTTTGTTGGAGTCATAGGCTGAGTTATGGAGCTCAGGGTCAGTTCTGGAGCTCAGTGTCACCTAGGGTCAGTCAGTAGACTCTGGAGTCATATTCATTGAGTCAGTAACAAATATTTTGCTACAAAACACAAAACATGTTGAGGAAGAAGACAAACCACAAATGTACTAGACCACAGTGGCTGGTTGATCAGCTTTTGGTGAGCTTACACCTCAGCTTACATACTACTTACATACAGCTTACAAAGTCAACTTACACATTGGCCGGCTGTAGGCGACACAGACACCGAAGGCACTTCAGCATGGCTTCAACAATATGTATGTTGTCCCTTATGCTGTGGGCAGCAGAGAGTTTAATTATCAACCAAAATGTAATACAAATAGGGTGTAGATAGAGAGGTATCAGGTAGGGTAACAAATGCATTATAAATAACATAACGGGTACAGAATATTGTCTTGAAAAATGTGTAGTAACCAAATGGTTAAATTTTGTAACATCTAAAATGCCGGGGATTGTCAGTAATTTAACCAAGTCTGGCATAAGGATATGTCCAGTGTTACGGTTGTCTACCCTACTCATAGTCACAATACTTGTACTTGTACTTATAGTACAGGACTATACGGAGGACTAGATGCCTGTCTTGCTCGCTCTTTACATCTCTATCCCTCAGTGGATAATTCAAAAGAGTACGCTTTCCTTGATCATATTTGGCTTCAGTATTTTGTTGACTATCCTGGTGCATCGTACATGATGTCCGCCCAGAAGTGGTCCAGGTGGTTCTTGAAGAGGTTTGTTGTGGCTGATGAAACAACGTGTTCCAGAAGTGTGTTCCAGTCGCTCACTGCTCCGATAGACCAGAAGTTCCGCCTCACTCTGGTCTGCGCTTACGGTTTGGCAACCTTCAGGGAGCCAAACTGCAAGTGGCCTTTAATAGGGTCAGTAAAGGCCAGAAATATTTAATAGCATCACTTAAGGCAAATGTGAACTGATTAATTTATTATTAACTACTGATGAGTTAAGTTACACTGGAATCCCAAATATCTTCAAAAGTTTATGTTATTTTGACTTAAAAATGAGCAGGTCAGGTGGAATCACTTCAACTTCCGTTCTTATTGCGCCCATTAACATCAGCACATCCTGATCCAGGACAATTGCATGACATTGCTTGAAGAATGGTTAAAATGCACACATGAGTATCTTTAGAGGAATATGTAAGAAACTAAGCCTAAAACACGATTGCAGACATCAACATTGATTGCATCAACAACAAAAAAACTCACCTCTTCAAAGCCTTGTTGGGTTAGGGCGCATAGCCTCGTTAGGCTCATACAGAACAAGAAGCCTAAAATTAAAATCTACGCCGTATTTGTCTCGTTCACGCCAAAAAATGTATTTGTTCGTCTATTTCAAAGAATGGGGCAAGGCAAGGTTACCTTACTAATAAAAGGCACGGTAGATAAAATACTAATATATGGAGGTTGGAAATGATCTTACGCATGTCAAAGTATTTTTATTTTTGGCAAAATAAATATACAAAACAATGAAACAAGCTTTCGGCATTACGCCATCGTCAAGTCTGACTAAATTAACATGTTTTTGATTTTCAAAAGCTAGAGCGCACAATCACATTCTCTCAGGCATCCTCTCAACAGCATATTCACTTTTAACATATTGCCAGATGAGGGTTACCTGATTTTTTACCTGGAATCAGGTAATTCGATTCCAGGTAAAAGCTCACTCCAGGTAAAGGCGATGGCTTCATTGGAAATGCAAGATGTTCTTCATTAATGAGCTTACCACAGTCCAAGCACGACTTTCTAGAAAACTTACAGGTCTTTGTGAGAAAGCAGGTTACCTGAACTTTGAAATCAGCCGATCTAGAACGTACAATCTGATTGATGCTGCCTCGCGAGTCGCAAACACCCCTAGAGACGAGCCCTTCCGACAGCCGACAAGTCAGCTCGCCACTGATGACGCCGCCGCCGCCGAAGAAGAAGAGGCCATTGGACAGCCGGCAAGTCAGCCCGCCACTGATGACCCCGCCGCCACCGAAGACGAGCCCATGGGACAGCCGACAAGTCAGCCCGCCACCGATGACTCCGCCATAGCACAGTCACAAGATGGGCAGCCTCAGCTCGTGAATTTATCCAACAAAAGACTGAATACCGACACCATATCCCTTCTGAGTAAGGGCCCAAAGTACGCTCTGACTAACCGTGTGTCCAATGATCTGCTGCAATCTGTAGAGGTCGGCTTGGAAAGAGCATTTTACGGACTAAAATGGAAGAGCGCGATAGAGACGAAAAGAGCAGAAAGAAATGGCCCAAGCCCGCCAGACCGTCTCAGTCAAGAACAAGACAGAGGAGAAGAAGGAGAAGAAGAAGACGGAGATGAAGCAGAAGAAGTGTCCAAGCTGCCACGCCCGTTCTTCTCTGACACCATCGCCAGCCAACCACCAGTCGTATCAGCTGATCTAGAACGCGATCTAGAGGATATAAAAAAGAAAGTCATCGGCATCTATAAAGGAGCAAGAAAGACACCACTGAACTGGACACCCACTCAACAGCTAGACTTGAAAGCTATCAAAGAAGACCAAGATATAATCATCAAAAGATCTGATAAGTGCAAAAGCTTGGTAGTTATGAACACGTTAGACTATGTAGAAAAGGCAGAAAGCATTGTCACCTCTTATGAAAATGTAAAGAAAAATCCGACCCCTAGACTAGAAGAACAAACTAAAAACCTCACCAAATCTACTCTGAAAGACAAAATCCCAAACGACTACATACAACGCCTTCTCCCACAGCATGCTCGAACAGCAGAATTATATGGTCTACCGAAGACACACAAAACAGGTAACCCGCTGCGTCCCATAGTCTCGGCTTGCGGTGATCCCCTAGATAAGCTGTCCTGGTTCATTCAGTGTATTCTTGCCCAAATTCTTAGTCTTATTCCGGCGCATCTACCCAACACAGATACTTTCCTTACGAAACTCAACGCTACCTTCCCCAAGAGCCTCCCGCCTGGATCCATCATTTTCTCTCTAGATGTGTGTAACCTTTACGGAAGCATTCCTATCCAGGAGGGGATTGATGCAGTGATAACCCTGATTGAAAATAATATCACCAAAGTCAATTTATTCGGAATCACACTTTCGGATCTTCGTACTCTGCTGCGTCATATTCTCACTAACAATTTCGTACGTTTCGGATCTAAAATATTCAAGCAAACGTCAGGCATCGCGATGGGAAACAGGATAGCCCCTCCCGTGGCCATCACCTTCATGCATATATTAGAGACTGGATTTATGTCGAACTTTGAATTTGCCCCTGCCCTATACTTACGTTACATTGACGATATAGTCGGTGTCTGGACACATGGAATTGATCGCCTGAACCATTTTTACGACTGCATTAATGCTTACAACCGATCCATAAGCTTCACAATGGAGTCTACCTTCAGCACAGGTCAACTTCCTTTCCTAGACACCCTGATAACAGTATACCCCACCAGTGAGTACACCACGGAATTATACTTTAAACCGATGGCAGCCCCGATTATTCTCCACTTTACGTCCGCCCACCCCATGAGCACCAAGAAGGCCGTTCTTAATTCCCAGATTAGGCGAGCGGTGAGAGTGTCATCTGACGACCAGACGAGGGATCGTAGCGTCAAACGCATACAATTTTTGTTCGAGCAGAACGGGTACCCTACCGCCATGTTAGACACTAGCATAAAGAATAACCTTCACAAGCGTGGTGAACGTAAAATTATGCGTAAGAAAGAACACGATATTTTCATGCGGCTTCCCTACTTAGACGAAAACGTCGTTAGAAGAGTCAACGGTATTTTGAAAAGATCCAAAACTAACATCAAAGTAGCCTGGATTAGTGGCCCCACAGTAGGACACAAACTTATTACTTCAGCCTTCTCTAAGCCGCCCTGCCCAGCCGGGACCAAACACTGCCACACCTGTGAGAGTGGACTGAAGGGTAAGTGCACTAAGAAGAACACAGTCTATAAAATTACCTGCAGTATCTGTGAAAGAAATGGAAGGACTGAGTTTTACATTGGAGAAAGTACTCGCCCTGTACGTTATCGTTTCAACGAGCACCTTAGTGACGCTCGCCTGAGAAAACCCGACACCCCACTAGGAGAACATATCGCTGATTCGCACTTCAACTCAAGTAGCACTGAAATCAACTCCGGCTTTACTATCGATATAATCGGTTGGGGGCGGGACTCCGCTGAACTAAAAATAACTGAATCAGTAAAAATTAGAGACCTAAAGCCCACGTTAAACATGATGAAAAGCTCATGGCCCCTCGCTCGTAAACCATAGGTCATAACACTCACTCACTTCTTCTCTTACTCACTCACTTACTTACTCACACGCTCACTCACACACTCACTCACTCACTCATTTACTCGCTCGTTTACTCACTCACTCTCTCACTCACTCGCTCACTCACTCACTCAGGCACAAGGCACACCTATACACACACACACACACACACACACACACACACACACACAAGCTCCTCACCGACTTGCCCGACTCACGACTAATTGACTGGAACGAGCTCAGAACAGCGGCAGTGTTTATCAATGTTTCATTTTGGCAGTGTTTACGCCCGATATGCACCAATGTTTGATGCAATATTTATCTTTATTAATGTATGCGGCTGACATTGCAGGTATGATAGATTGTCATCATTGAATGGTATATTGTTTGCATGTCGTGTTGTATGTTTTGTATGTCATGATACTTTGTTCTAAATTGTTATTTGCCATGTACAATGTTCCACAGAATTTACAACGAATTGCAATATGTTAAAAGTGAATATGCTGTTGAGAGGATGCCTGAGAGAATGTGATTGTGCGCTCTAGCTTTTGAAAATCAAAAACATGTTAATTTAGTCAGACTTGACGATGGCGTAATGCCGAAAGCTTGTTTCATTGTTTTGTATATTTATTTTGCCAAAAATAAAAATACTTTGACATGCGTAAGATCATTTCCAACCTCCATATATTAATTATAATCATGTCATCCATCCTCGCCCACATAAAAACTTTACAGATCAATGATCGATCGAGAGAGATGGTCAATTTCGTCGGATTCAATCAAAAACTAGCGCGCACATCAGGTCAAATAAGTTTCCTCCTGGACTGTAGATCACTTAAGATCTTACCTAGATTCATATCTGACAAAACTACACAAATAACGAAGAATCATCCCAACCGACAAGTCACGACTCAAGTGAACATTCTGCACAAAACCATTCTCAACGAAGAAATACGGGATGCTTTCAGAAGAAAGGCATATCTTCAGAGAAGCATGTCGAGATCGGCGATGATAATAGGGGAGACGACTGAAGAATGGCGATGGCTTCATTGGAAATGCAAGATGTTCTTCATTAATGAGCTTACCACAGTCCAAGCACGACTTTCTAGAAAACTTACAGGTCTTTGTGAGAAAGCAGGTTACCTGAACTTTGAAATCAGCCGATCTAGAACGTACAATCTGATTGATGCTGCCTCGCGAGTCGCAAACACCCCTAGAGACGAGCCCTTCCGACAGCCGACAAGTCAGCTCGCCACTGATGACGCCGCCGCCGCCGAAGAAGAAGAGGCCATTGGACAGCCGGCAAGTCAGCCCGCCACTGATGACCCCGCCGCCACCGAAGACGAGCCCATGGGACAGCCGACAAGTCAGCCCGCCACCGATGACTCCGCCATAGCACAGTCACAAGATGGGCAGCCTCAGCTCGTGAATTTATCCAACAAAAGACTGAATACCGACACCATATCCCTTCTGAGTAAGGGCCCAAAGTACGCTCTGACTAACCGTGTGTCCAATGATCTGCTGCAATCTGTAGAGGTCGGCTTGGAAAGAGCATTTTACGGACTAAAATGGAAGAGCGCGATAGAGACGAAAAGAGCAGAAAGAAATGGCCCAAGCCCGCCAGACCGTCTCAGTCAAGAACAAGACAGAGGAGAAGAAGGAGAAGAAGAAGACGGAGATGAAGCAGAAGAAGTGTCCAAGCTGCCACGCCCGTTCTTCTCTGACACCATCGCCAGCCAACCACCAGTCGTATCAGCTGATCTAGAACGCGATCTAGAGGATATAAAAAAGAAAGTCATCGGCATCTATAAAGGAGCAAGAAAGACACCACTGAACTGGACACCCACTCAACAGCTAGACTTGAAAGCTATCAAAGAAGACCAAGATATAATCATCAAAAGATCTGATAAGTGCAAAAGCTTGGTAGTTATGAACACGTTAGACTATGTAGAAAAGGCAGAAAGCATTGTCACCTCTTATGAAAATGTAAAGAAAAATCCGACCCCTAGACTAGAAGAACAAACTAAAAACCTCACCAAATCTACTCTGAAAGACAAAATCCCAAACGACTACATACAACGCCTTCTCCCACAGCATGCTCGAACAGCAGAATTATATGGTCTACCGAAGACACACAAAACAGGTAACCCGCTGCGTCCCATAGTCTCGGCTTGCGGTGATCCCCTAGATAAGCTGTCCTGGTTCATTCAGTGTATTCTTGCCCAAATTCTTAGTCTTATTCCGGCGCATCTACCCAACACAGATACTTTCCTTACGAAACTCAACGCTACCTTCCCCAAGAGCCTCCCGCCTGGATCCATCATTTTCTCTCTAGATGTGTGTAACCTTTACGGAAGCATTCCTATCCAGGAGGGGATTGATGCAGTGATAACCCTGATTGAAAATAATATCACCAAAGTCAATTTATTCGGAATCACACTTTCGGATCTTCGTACTCTGCTGCGTCATATTCTCACTAACAATTTCGTACGTTTCGGATCTAAAATATTCAAGCAAACGTCAGGCATCGCGATGGGAAACAGGATAGCCCCTCCCGTGGCCATCACCTTCATGCATATATTAGAGACTGGATTTATGTCGAACTTTGAATTTGCCCCTGCCCTATACTTACGTTACATTGACGATATAGTCGGTGTCTGGACACATGGAATTGATCGCCTGAACCATTTTTACGACTGCATTAATGCTTACAACCGATCCATAAGCTTCACAATGGAGTCTACCTTCAGCACAGGTCAACTTCCTTTCCTAGACACCCTGATAACAGTATACCCCACCAGTGAGTACACCACGGAATTATACTTTAAACCGATGGCAGCCCCGATTATTCTCCACTTTACGTCCGCCCACCCCATGAGCACCAAGAAGGCCGTTCTTAATTCCCAGATTAGGCGAGCGGTGAGAGTGTCATCTGACGACCAGACGAGGGATCGTAGCGTCAAACGCATACAATTTTTGTTCGAGCAGAACGGGTACCCTACCGCCATGTTAGACACTAGCATAAAGAATAACCTTCACAAGCGTGGTGAACGTAAAATTATGCGTAAGAAAGAACACGATATTTTCATGCGGCTTCCCTACTTAGACGAAAACGTCGTTAGAAGAGTCAACGGTATTTTGAAAAGATCCAAAACTAACATCAAAGTAGCCTGGATTAGTGGCCCCACAGTAGGACACAAACTTATTACTTCAGCCTTCTCTAAGCCGCCCTGCCCAGCCGGGACCAAACACTGCCACACCTGTGAGAGTGGACTGAAGGGTAAGTGCACTAAGAAGAACACAGTCTATAAAATTACCTGCAGTATCTGTGAAAGAAATGGAAGGACTGAGTTTTACATTGGAGAAAGTACTCGCCCTGTACGTTATCGTTTCAACGAGCACCTTAGTGACGCTCGCCTGAGAAAACCCGACACCCCACTAGGAGAACATATCGCTGATTCGCACTTCAACTCAAGTAGCACTGAAATCAACTCCGGCTTTACTATCGATATAATCGGTTGGGGGCGGGACTCCGCTGAACTAAAAATAACTGAATCAGTAAAAATTAGAGACCTAAAGCCCACGTTAAACATGATGAAAAGCTCATGGCCCCTCGCTCGTAAACCATAGGTCATAACACTCACTCACTTCTTCTCTTACTCACTCACTTACTTACTCACACGCTCACTCACACACTCACTCACTCACTCATTTACTCGCTCGTTTACTCACTCACTCTCTCACTCACTCGCTCACTCACTCACTCAGGCACAAGGCACACCTATACACACACACACACACACACACACACACACACACACACAAGCTCCTCACCGACTTGCCCGACTCACGACTAATTGACTGGAACGAGCTCAGAACAGCGGCAGTGTTTATCAATGTTTCATTTTGGCAGTGTTTACGCCCGATATGCACCAATGTTTGATGCAATATTTATCTTTATTAATGTATGCGGCTGACATTGCAGGTATGATAGATTGTCATCATTGAATGGTATATTGTTTGCATGTCGTGTTGTATGTTTTGTATGTCATGATACTTTGTTCTAAATTGTTATTTGCCATGTACAATGTTCCACAGAATTTACAACGAATTGCAATATGTTAAAAGTGAATATGCTGTTGAGAGGATGCCTGAGAGAATGTGATTGTGCGCTCTAGCTTTTGAAAATCAAAAACATGTTAATTTAGTCAGACTTGACGATGGCGTAATGCCGAAAGCTTGTTTCATTGTTTTGTATATTTATTTTGCCAAAAATAAAAATACTTTGACATGCGTAAGATCATTTCCAACCTCCATATATTAATTATAATCATGTCATCCATCCTCGCCCACATAAAAACTTTACAGATCAATGATCGATCGAGAGAGATGGTCAATTTCGTCGGATTCAATCAAAAACTAGCGCGCACATCAGGTCAAATAAGTTTCCTCCTGGACTGTAGATCACTTAAGATCTTACCTAGATTCATATCTGACAAAACTACACAAATAACGAAGAATCATCCCAACCGACAAGTCACGACTCAAGTGAACATTCTGCACAAAACCATTCTCAACGAAGAAATACGGGATGCTTTCAGAAGAAAGGCATATCTTCAGAGAAGCATGTCGAGATCGGCGATGATAATAGGGGAGACGACTGAAGAATGGCGATGGCTTCATTGGAAATGCAAGATGTTCTTCATTAATGAGCTTACCACAGTCCAAGCACGACTTTCTAGAAAACTTACAGGTCTTTGTGAGAAAGCAGGTTACCTGAACTTTGAAATCAGCCGATCTAGAACGTACAATCTGATTGATGCTGCCTCGCGAGTCGCAAACACCCCTAGAGACGAGCCCTTCCGACAGCCGACAAGTCAGCTCGCCACTGATGACGCCGCCGCCGCCGAAGAAGAAGAGGCCATTGGACAGCCGGCAAGTCAGCCCGCCACTGATGACCCCGCCGCCACCGAAGACGAGCCCATGGGACAGCCGACAAGTCAGCCCGCCACCGATGACTCCGCCATAGCACAGTCACAAGATGGGCAGCCTCAGCTCGTGAATTTATCCAACAAAAGACTGAATACCGACACCATATCCCTTCTGAGTAAGGGCCCAAAGTACGCTCTGACTAACCGTGTGTCCAATGATCTGCTGCAATCTGTAGAGGTCGGCTTGGAAAGAGCATTTTACGGACTAAAATGGAAGAGCGCGATAGAGACGAAAAGAGCAGAAAGAAATGGCCCAAGCCCGCCAGACCGTCTCAGTCAAGAACAAGACAGAGGAGAAGAAGGAGAAGAAGAAGACGGAGATGAAGCAGAAGAAGTGTCCAAGCTGCCACGCCCGTTCTTCTCTGACACCATCGCCAGCCAACCACCAGTCGTATCAGCTGATCTAGAACGCGATCTAGAGGATATAAAAAAGAAAGTCATCGGCATCTATAAAGGAGCAAGAAAGACACCACTGAACTGGACACCCACTCAACAGCTAGACTTGAAAGCTATCAAAGAAGACCAAGATATAATCATCAAAAGATCTGATAAGTGCAAAAGCTTGGTAGTTATGAACACGTTAGACTATGTAGAAAAGGCAGAAAGCATTGTCACCTCTTATGAAAATGTAAAGAAAAATCCGACCCCTAGACTAGAAGAACAAACTAAAAACCTCACCAAATCTACTCTGAAAGACAAAATCCCAAACGACTACATACAACGCCTTCTCCCACAGCATGCTCGAACAGCAGAATTATATGGTCTACCGAAGACACACAAAACAGGTAACCCGCTGCGTCCCATAGTCTCGGCTTGCGGTGATCCCCTAGATAAGCTGTCCTGGTTCATTCAGTGTATTCTTGCCCAAATTCTTAGTCTTATTCCGGCGCATCTACCCAACACAGATACTTTCCTTACGAAACTCAACGCTACCTTCCCCAAGAGCCTCCCGCCTGGATCCATCATTTTCTCTCTAGATGTGTGTAACCTTTACGGAAGCATTCCTATCCAGGAGGGGATTGATGCAGTGATAACCCTGATTGAAAATAATATCACCAAAGTCAATTTATTCGGAATCACACTTTCGGATCTTCGTACTCTGCTGCGTCATATTCTCACTAACAATTTCGTACGTTTCGGATCTAAAATATTCAAGCAAACGTCAGGCATCGCGATGGGAAACAGGATAGCCCCTCCCGTGGCCATCACCTTCATGCATATATTAGAGACTGGATTTATGTCGAACTTTGAATTTGCCCCTGCCCTATACTTACGTTACATTGACGATATAGTCGGTGTCTGGACACATGGAATTGATCGCCTGAACCATTTTTACGACTGCATTAATGCTTACAACCGATCCATAAGCTTCACAATGGAGTCTACCTTCAGCACAGGTCAACTTCCTTTCCTAGACACCCTGATAACAGTATACCCCACCAGTGAGTACACCACGGAATTATACTTTAAACCGATGGCAGCCCCGATTATTCTCCACTTTACGTCCGCCCACCCCATGAGCACCAAGAAGGCCGTTCTTAATTCCCAGATTAGGCGAGCGGTGAGAGTGTCATCTGACGACCAGACGAGGGATCGTAGCGTCAAACGCATACAATTTTTGTTCGAGCAGAACGGGTACCCTACCGCCATGTTAGACACTAGCATAAAGAATAACCTTCACAAGCGTGGTGAACGTAAAATTATGCGTAAGAAAGAACACGATATTTTCATGCGGCTTCCCTACTTAGACGAAAACGTCGTTAGAAGAGTCAACGGTATTTTGAAAAGATCCAAAACTAACATCAAAGTAGCCTGGATTAGTGGCCCCACAGTAGGACACAAACTTATTACTTCAGCCTTCTCTAAGCCGCCCTGCCCAGCCGGGACCAAACACTGCCACACCTGTGAGAGTGGACTGAAGGGTAAGTGCACTAAGAAGAACACAGTCTATAAAATTACCTGCAGTATCTGTGAAAGAAATGGAAGGACTGAGTTTTACATTGGAGAAAGTACTCGCCCTGTACGTTATCGTTTCAACGAGCACCTTAGTGACGCTCGCCTGAGAAAACCCGACACCCCACTAGGAGAACATATCGCTGATTCGCACTTCAACTCAAGTAGCACTGAAATCAACTCCGGCTTTACTATCGATATAATCGGTTGGGGGCGGGACTCCGCTGAACTAAAAATAACTGAATCAGTAAAAATTAGAGACCTAAAGCCCACGTTAAACATGATGAAAAGCTCATGGCCCCTCGCTCGTAAACCATAGGTCATAACACTCACTCACTTCTTCTCTTACTCACTCACTTACTTACTCACACGCTCACTCACACACTCACTCACTCACTCATTTACTCGCTCGTTTACTCACTCACTCTCTCACTCACTCGCTCACTCACTCACTCAGGCACAAGGCACACCTATACACACACACACACACACACACACACACACACACACACACAAGCTCCTCACCGACTTGCCCGACTCACGACTAATTGACTGGAACGAGCTCAGAACAGCGGCAGTGTTTATCAATGTTTCATTTTGGCAGTGTTTACGCCCGATATGCACCAATGTTTGATGCAATATTTATCTTTATTAATGTATGCGGCTGACATTGCAGGTATGATAGATTGTCATCATTGAATGGTATATTGTTTGCATGTCGTGTTGTATGTTTTGTATGTCATGATACTTTGTTCTAAATTGTTATTTGCCATGTACAATGTTCCACAGAATTTACAACGAATTGCAATATGTTAAAAGTGAATATGCTGTTGAGAGGATGCCTGAGAGAATGTGATTGTGCGCTCTAGCTTTTGAAAATCAAAAACATGTTAATTTAGTCAGACTTGACGATGGCGTAATGCCGAAAGCTTGTTTCATTGTTTTGTATATTTATTTTGCCAAAAATAAAAATACTTTGACATGCGTAAGATCATTTCCAACCTCCATATATTAATTATAATCATGTCATCCATCCTCGCCCACATAAAAAGATAAAATACTAGGTTGAGCAGAGAATTTCCTTCAACACGGGCTCTATGGGTTCACGTTCCGCCAACCGATTTGTAATATTTGTATTAAATGATTACTGTACAGATTTTCATGAAACTTCGTGACAAGCTTTATTTTGAGCTTTCATATTCAAAACATTTACATATGTGAGTCAATACCTGCTTTTTGAAATAAAAGTATACACCGGTTACAAAGTCAGAAACAACTCAGAAAGCTGATGAATTACAATATCTGTATACAATTTCATGGACATCATTGAGCTTAGAATTTCACACTGATTCAGCAAATGTCATTCTTTTATCAAAAAATAATCCACTATAGTGAAAAATTCGCGTTCAGATCAAGGAATTGTTCAGGTTGAACCACTATTGCACAAAACCAATCATGCTCATCCAATAACAGGACCTAGGTATGGTGATATAAGGCCAGTTTTGAAAACCTCATTTCAATTTCGATAAAACTAGACCATTCACATGACTGAAACCATAGCGAAAATTGTGTAAATTCCTTCTCATGGTACTCATTACGCATGAAAATCCGGTAAAAAATAATAAGAACTTAAAGGAAATAGTTCACCTTCAACATGGGTTTTGAACTGAAATAGCAGTTTTGTAGCCCGTGTTGAGAAATCCTTATCTGGAACTTTTCTTGGCTGAAAAGACTCTCCAGCCGAAGATATTTGACATTTTGGCGAAGGAATGCGGTGCATTTATGATATACCGTACCGTCTGAGAGTGCCAGCACTGTTCTGAGCATGCGCAGACCAATAACGCACACCATAACATTAATAATTTACGACCTTCTGTCCTGAATTGGCGCGATGTAGGACCATTTTTGAAAAGAAAAAAAGAAACTGCATTAAAAAATATAATAAAATCGTGTTCTGAAAATTTTCCGAAGGTTAACTATTTCCTTTTATAGGGGAGGTTTCATTATTGCTATGTAAACACGACTACTGTGTGTTTCATGTAAACATAATTCCCTTTTTAATGTCATAGAATAGTGCCTGTCGATTAATTGCTTCCGATCTCTTCATCTTACCGCTTATCAGGAGCGTCGCACTGGGGTGGCCCGGGGGCTGGGCACCCCAGGTTCGCTCTAAACCCTCTCCGGCACCCTAGGTTTCGCAGGAATTTAAAATTAGCCCTATGGCGCCAGCCCCCCCCCCCCCCCATACACACAGGGGCGGGGTTCTCTCACACCTCTGGTTGGCCCCCTCACTCAGTTTTGTGGGACTCCCCTACCGCTTACGAATAACTGGTTCAGGTCAGGTTATAAACTTTAGTACTGATTCAATTAAAGTTTTTACTTGATCAACTAGCAAAGACATGAAGTAGAAACGTTTACGACTTATCGAATCCGGAATCACATAGATTTAAAACAGCAGATAATCAAACCTACCTCCCTTCCAGTTCCGAAACCTTATTCCCTTTTCCCGAAGCCGCCAGGACGAAATTCAACAGGGGTCAACATTCGTCACAATAGTCACAAAGAAAGCAGAAGCATGCAGCTTCCAAATGGGAAAAAAATACGTGGTAAAAAAAAATCGTCATCTCGGACTGCGGACACCTACAAATTACAATACACCTCCCTCAGCATCACATGATGTTATCACAACCAAATGGCATGGGCATTGGCAGTAGCGCACCCAGCCCCCCCCCCCCCCCTGGAGCGGGCGGGGGTTAGATGCGGCATACAGCTGGCGGGAGTCAGGGGCGTCCCCAAGGGGAAACCCTGGACACCCGCAGGTACTACCTTGGGCTCAGGGGCCCATTTTTACTTTCATTTATGAGTCCCTCAGTGACTCAGTCGGCTTCATATGGCTCTCTGTCGACCTCTCTGTTGAGGGCCGACAGAGAGCCCTATGACACAGAGACAGAGACGGTCTTCTGTTGGCCTAAGAGGGCCCTCTGTCGGCCTGAGAGGGCCCTCCGTCGGCCTGAGAGGGCCCTCCGTCGATCTGAGAGGACCCTCCGTCGGCATGAGAGGGCCCTCTGTCGGCCTGATAGTTCCCTCTGTCGGTCTGAGAGGGCCCTCCGTCGGCCTGGGAGGGCCCTCCGTCGGCCTGAGAGGGCCCTACGTCGGCTTAAGAGAGCCCTCTGTCGGCCCGAGAGGGCCTTCTGTCGGCCTGAGAGGGCCCTCTGTCAACCTGAGAGAGCCCTCTGTCGGCCTGAGAGGGCCCTCCGTCGGCCTGAGAGAGCCCCTCTGTCGGCCTGGGAGGGCCCTCCGTCTATGGCCTTAGCTTTGAGGGGGGGGGGCAAAATATATGTTGCCCCCCCCCCCCTATGTGTCTTTGGGGGGGGGAGGGCATGGGCATGGCCCGGATGGCCCCCCCCCCTTGCGACCGTCACTGCTTTCGGCACCATTTCCGGTCGCGCCGCCATTGTTGTTGATCGTCGGTTGATAATTCTGTATGCTGAGCTACGCGTTTCTAGTGCCTTTGTAGCAAATGTGGTTTTTACCGCGTGCTCACGTTTTGTGTGCTTTTCAAGGCATTTTTGTCTAGTATCCATCCGCAGATTCAATAGCTGAAGTAGTCCTATTAAAGGAAATAGTTCACCTTCAACATGGGGTTTTGAACTGAAATAGCAGTTTTGTAGCCCGTGTTGAGAAATCCTTATCTGCAACTTTTCTTGACTGAAAAGACTCCCCAGCCGAAGATATTTGACTTTTTGACGAAGGAATGCGGCGTATATATGATGTACCGTACCGTCTGAAAGTGCCAGCACTGCCAGGGAGCATGCGCAGACCAATAACGCACACCATAAAATTAATAATTTACGACCTTCTGTCCTGAATTGGCGCGATGTAGGACCATTTTTGAAAAGAAAAAAAGAAACTGTATTACAAAATATAATAAAATCATGTTCAGAAAAATGTTCCGAAGGTGAACCTTTAAGGTGAAGGTGAACCTTTTTTATTTCCTTTAAAGGAAATAGTTCACCTTGGAATTTGTTTACCAAACACGATTTGATTATATTGTTAATACAATTTATTTTTATATTGTCAAAAATGGCCTTATATCGCGCCGATTCAGGACATAAGGTCGTAAATTTGTATTGTTTATCAAAACTATATGCATACTCTCTGAGTCAGAGTCCTGACGTCACGCGAATGTAAAAAATGGTTCAGCCAATCAGATTAGAAAGTAGTCTCGTAAGGATTGACTCGCATTGGAGATTTGCCAACCGGCGGCCGGCGTTCGCTTGCCAACACCAGCTGCAAGCTGATTGGCAGATAGTATAGCCTCTGCCCGGGCTAGAACCAGTACAACATTCTTTCGCCAGCACCGCATTCCTTCGCCAAAAAAATCAACTATATTCGGCTGGAAAGTCTTTTCAATCAAGAAAACTTAGAGATAGGGGTTTCCCAACACGGGCTACAAAACTGCTATCTCAGTTGAAAACTACTGTTGAAGGTGAACTATTTCCTTTAAAGGAAATAGTTCACCATCAACATTAGTTTTAAAGGGACACTCCCACCTTAACATTAGTTTTGAGTTGAGATAGCCATGTTGTTGGATTTGCATTGAAATTAAGTAGGGTAGCAGTTAAAACAACAACATAGGTCTAATCAAAAAGAAATTCGAGCTTAGTCTTGACAATTGTAACAAATAAACCCCACGTGTATTTTAATAGGGGTCTAAAGCCGATGACGTCACCTCTTTACCAAATGGTGATGCTAGTCGACTTGTTTTAAGGTTATACTTTAAGATATTTGCGTGTTTCAACAACACGTCCTCGAAGGTTCATTGCGAGAAGCAATCAGATTGCGAGGCACAAATCACGTCACAGCCCTGTACTGAGCGATTCAGAAATGGACCAAAACGAAAGCACTACGACCATGGATTATCGAGTAATGGATGGGGCACTCCGCCGATTTCCCATTGTTACCTGCGATCGGGGCGGACGGCCTGCCATCTATCGGGATAAATATCGTGAGCTAGGTGGGCCGACGTCGGCCGGCGGGCTGTCTAACGGGATCCGTTCGCTCCGCCGGTACGGGAGTGCAGGAACGGCTCAGAAAGTGGAGATTCAATACCGATTTTGATGTCAATGCTTCCCAACAGCGTCATAAGGTGAATGTTAACATTTATTTTGTCCGGTCTGCAGGTGCCGTGAGCACGCCTCGGATACAGTTAGCGGGCTACGGCAGTTTATTAACTAAGTCATGCACATTGCCTAAATATGGACGACTCCGGACAAGCATCAGCGCAAAAGAACACCGGGAACTCAGACAAGTTCTCTGGCGGCAGTGGGGGCCCAGACTGGTTATTGATTAAACTTCTTTGGAACGATTCAATCATGATTCACTTTGGAGTCTGAATGATTCAATCACCGTTGGATTCACGGATACAATTGTGAGAATTGATTCTTTCCGATTCAAAGAATCAAAACAAATATTTGAATCGATGCACGTTTGATTCAACATTTAAATAAACGTCATTAATTTATATCAAATCAATACAAATGGAAATATACATATATATGATCATTAAAACATTGTTACAGCAATACTATTTCAGTATAAATTAATGTAGCCCCTGGGACTGTATGTATTTGCATAATTTACCGGTGTATTTGCATCGTTAGGAATCGTTAAATCTTTCGATTCAATCAGTCTTGCTTTGATGTGGGTTTTGATTCAATCACGATTCATGAATCAAAAGATCTTGTGGTGAATCAATTATTGCTTGATTCAAGGAATTTTGATTGAATGATTCCAATCGATTCAATCAGCGTTGAATCAATAACCAGTCTTGGGGCATGACATTTGCCGCGCACTGCATGTACATTGTACAGCGCACACATGTACGCACCTAAATTCGCATGTACCACATAAATTCACCTAAATTCACCTAGATTCACATGCACCACCTACATTCATCCCATGACACGTTCGAGTACGATACCAAATGGCACACAACATGAACAAAAAGTCTGGCGATCTGTTCGAAAATGCCACACCCCTGTATACAAGCGTGTCATCAGGCGAAGGGTAACGGCAAAACAAAAATGCAAAGCCCAATTGACTTTGTTACCAACAGAGGTACTTTGATGCCAGACTACACACTACCTCGCGACGACAGTTTCATGTGCTTCCGATTAACCCTGTTGACACCCTTCCCACTTGCGGCAGTCACTTTTGCACAGGTGAGATGCAGCTGCATGCGGACGAACCGCGCTACCATACATTCCAGCCTGTTGTCGGTACACATGGTGGAGCGCAGGACTTTGTATGCGGCCGTGTTTGCGATGCAAAGCAGAAGTTTACTGCCAACACCACGACTCAGCATCGCGCTTCGCGCCTGAGTTTCTGTGACCACATATGCAGCCACTATCACCCGATGGAACGCATCTGAAGGCGCTTTCAGGCTGCCCATGTCCGTCAACGATAGCCCCGTGAAGCTTTTAAGGCCCAACATCGTCTCACGGCTGCGACGGACCTGCCTGTCCCCTGAGAGTAAAGCATGGGCACACGTAGCACAATTGTGGCGGAGCTCCTCCTGGTGTACCAGGTAACCAGCCACATATGCAAGCACATTTTCAGTCACACCGTCCACATAATTAGCGTTGCTGGGGACGGTAACACCGCCCTGTCCACACTCCACGGATGTACTGGGCACCGGCCGGTCAGGTCGGGCAGCAGAGCTCGTCGCGATCGCCAGCAGCGAGTCGGCATCTGGCTCGCAGTTACCTCCATCCGTGGGCTTGAGCATGGTGTTCATACTGACCTTACGGTAAGCGTGAACTGGGTAGGGTTAGGGTGGTCATTTTCGTCATTCATCTGGCGAATAGAGCCGAAGAAGTTCTCTACAGTCCTGATTGAATCGTCGCGTGCACATGAAGCGAAGCATGCCCCTGAGGACTCCCCATATGATCAGGATGGCGTTGATGGTGAGCTGCAGTCCTGCGACACTATCTATCTTTGCACCATCACCAACGCACCACCTACTGATCCAGTCGCGTCCCTCCTCCAGGGTACGGATGTGCTGCTTTTCTGTTGCGGCCGAGAAGGCACGCTTGTTGCGACAAGCATCGGTAGGCCTGTAGCTGTTCAGGACATCCATGATGTCGTTCAGGCGGAGAAGAAGCTCCGCTGTCCCCCGACACTCCTCAGATATGCGGCCTGTGGGCATAATATGTTTGGGCTATTTAAAGGCGGGTTAAACTATAATATATATTTACTGTAGCAACTATACCGAACCTCGGATGCCAGTAGGAGGTATTGTTGCTTTGGTAGACATCCGAATCCCGAGGATCTAATTAGACTTCGAAGTGGGAAATGAGCATGTGCATTATAAGATAAATGATTATCAATGAAATGCAACAATGTTCAAGCACATATCGAGGTAAGGGCAATGCAAACAAAAATAAATTGCGTGTTGTTTTTTGGTAAAACAAACGGCAATCCTTGGATACGTTCTGCCTTCAGACTCATCACACGTTAAGCAAAGCACACACCATCTTACCATTACATTCAGAAGTATTAACTACCACATAGCTAAGGTTTTTGCACTCCATAATCAGCAGTCCCTGAATTTGGATGATAATAATATGGACATCATGACCGTCTCACATCCAAGGCAAAGGGTACAGGAATTCCAGTCCATTTTTGGCTGGCAGACTTACTTTTTGGAGTTGCTGGATCAAATGCTAGACTTACCAAAATCACAGAAGAGATGGATTCCAGTTGAGACGGAGCGGCTCAACACTTTGGTGGCAAACTTGACCTTCATTTTTTTGAAGGCCTCAAGCTGCACGTGACATTTCTTCAGACTTGGTGCAGTCCTCACAGTCCCTTTGCTATCTTCTGCAAAGAACCAACGGATGTGTTGCCAGGACGCCTTTTTGTGCTCATGCTTGATATCGTATTTGTAGAGGGCGTTGTGGATGCACTTAAAGAGATGGGGTGTGTCGTAGAGTGCCACCACCTCTTCCTCGTCGACAGTGAACGTTGGCCGATTCACGGACACGCCCAGACGGCTCATAAGCTCCTGGTTCGGCTTTCCCATGTCGCACAGTTGCCACCACATGCATGCCAGCCTTCCTTAGCCTTCTAATGGCATCTTCAACAAGCTGTTGCAGTATTGTCGCTGGTGTCGGCCCCGCACTGTAGAAAAAGCCAATCGGTTGCTTCCAGCTCTGCTTGATGCCCCTGGCCATCAGCACCAGTGCTTGGTCGGCCACACGTGCTTTTCCCCCATTTCTCCCAGGACCTCGAACCCTTCTACATAGTCCTCGCCCCCTATGGTACACCAGCTTCTTTCGGACCTGCATCTCATCCAGTGACAGGACGACCAATCTGTCGGCAGGTCCCGTCTTCTTGTGCTTCTCTTCCAGAAGGCTGATGGCTATATCCTGGAAGCCTGGGAGCATCTGGATGTACTCCATCCTCTTACGTAGCTGACGTGGGTGAGGGAGGTAGAACATGGAGCGGAGGTGGCGGTAAGCCCTGGCGCCCTGATAATGCAGGGCCAGAGACATCATGAGCTCATGGCCAGAATAACGCCGCCCTTTGGGTTTTACGCCAGCACATTTCAGCTGAAGTTTCATGAAGTTAAAGACAGCTGGTGGCAGCACCTGTTTAGAGAAGTTCAAGACTTCTGCCAGATTTGTAGCATGCTCTTTCTGGATTTGAGCTTGGAGCTTTTCAATTTTCTTGTTCTGGCGGTACACTTTGCACCGGAGCCGATTTGCTAACTTGGTTGAAGTGTTGTCCCCTGCTGTGACCGGTGAGTTCTCGTCTCTTGATGAGAGAGTCGGACACTGACCAGATGTGGTGGGCGTGGTATCGGCCGCTGCGCTGGAGCAGTTCGCCCCTGCTGTGCCCAGCGAGTCCTCAGGTGCCAGGGTATGGTGCCCATCCAATGTGCCAGCCTCATTACTGGATCCACCCATATTCTCTTCTACATCCTTAAAGATGAGGTCTTGTCCACCCCAGTCCATCGCAGGCAGCTGGGTTTTTGCTGGAAAGACACAAACAGCAGCATCTTGCAGATTAAAACAGACTTGTTTGACATTATGGGGAGCCAACCAGTACGGAGCTATCAAGCCAACCAGTACGGAGCTATCAAGCCAACCAGTACGGAGCTATAGTTGGTTGCGAGTCTGAGTGGGGGAGTGTAAAATTACTATTAAAAAAATGACCAAACAGAGTGGAAAATTATATTACAAAACAAACATGAAGTGTACAATTTAGAGCCCAAAACATCACCAGCAGTATCAATTCACAAAACTGTAACTGAGTAAGAAATGCTCAGCAGAATAGCCAGCATGGGGAAAATGGACATTAATGGTCAACATTGCCCAGCAGATCATATACCACTGAGTGAAATATTCCCATCAAAACAAGGGGGGAATGAATGGGTAATTAGTCTATGCTGGGTGTCATCTCCCACTAGAATTTCCTGATTCCAGCACACTGCTTCAGGGAATAAGTTGCATTTCAAGTTAGGCTCCCATTTCATTGTCAATACACTTCATTACATTCCTCAGGGGCAATATGACACTAGCACTCACAACAAATATCATAGACATCAAAGAGCACTTTCATCTGCCAAGAAATTTCACTTATTCTGTGTAAAACTTCAAATATTCAAACATCCATTCATGACTCGAGCAAGAGAAGCTCCATGACTTGGAAGGCAAGAAAAAAGATGATGGCTCCTTGTTTTCAGCCTTTTAAGCAATCTTTACGTTGAGAACCGATCTTTCTATGATTTAAGCCACACCTTAAAGGAAATAGTTCACCTTCAACATGGGGTTTTGACCTGAAATAGCAGTTTTGTAGCCCGTGTTGAGAAATCCCTATCTGCAACTTTCATTGGCTGAAAAGACTCTCCAGCCGAAGATATTTGACTTTTTGGCGAAGGAATGCGGCGCATATATGATATACCGTACCGTCTGAATTGTGCCAGCACTGCACAGAGCATGCGCAGACCAATAACGCACACGATACAATTAATAATTTACAACCTTCTGTCCTGAATTGGCGCGATGTAGGACCATTTTTAAAAAGAAAAAAAGAAACTGAATGAAAAAATATAATAAAATCGTGTTCTGAAATTTTTCCCGAAGGTGAACTATTTCCTTTAAAGGAAATAGTTCACCTTCGGACATTTTTTCAGAACACGATTTTATTATATTTTTGAATACAGTTTCTTTTTTATTTTCAAAAATGGTCCTACATCGCGCCAATTCAGGACAGAAGGTCGTAAATCATTAATTTTATGGTGTGCGTTATTGGTCTGCGCATGCTCCATGGCAGTGGAGCACTTTCAGACGGTACGGTATATCATATATGCGCCGAATTCCTTTGTTAAAAAGTCAGATATCTTCGGCTGGAGAGTCTTTTCAGTCAAGAAAACTTGCAGATAGGGGTTTCCCAACATGGGCTACAAAACAGCTATCTCAGTTTAAAACTAATGTTGAAGGTGAACTATTTCCTTTAACCGTAAAATCACTATAATTAACACGCTAAGGCACGGGCAAAACCAACCGCCGACCCTACCTTCCACACGTTGTAGCGAGAACGCCGGCGATCCTCCTTGCTCACGATTTGCGTCGCAGAATTTCGCAAAGTCTCGCTGCTTGCGAGATTTGCTGGAGTGCCCCATCCATACCAGTAATCCATGGGGTGGGGTGGGGTGGGTGGGGGGGGGGGGGGGGGAGCTGCCTGCTTCCTTCCGTGGCGATGCCACTGCCGTGGGATCTACAAATATCCCAAATCCTGATATATTTTGAGATGAGAGATCCACAAAGATCCCAGATCCTGAAACATTTTACGCCGAGGGGATCCAGGAGGATGCGATCTTCAAGCATTTTATGCCGAGGGATCCACTGGGATCCCATATCCAACTTCGGGATACAGGCACTTCCAACCCGCCGGACGTCGCCGCCGTGCCGCGATATCTGAGGTCTGTTCAGGCCATTACCATTGGCCTGCAAAGAAAAGGTGCTGCCATCTACAATAAAGCTTGATTTCCCAGATGGCAGCACCAGGTGGGCTGGCGCGTAGAAGGCGGGAGAACACGGTGGATTTTGGTCTACTGATTATGGGCAGTCCGTGGTGGGCAAAAAGCCGTTGGGAAGAACATGGTTGGGCAGTGCGTGCGTTGGGCAAACAGCCGTTGGGCAGTAAGCCGTTAGCACATATGGTTGTGACTTGTGGGCAATGTGTACCTTGGGCAAAACATCGTTGGGCAGAACGTCGTTGGGTAGTAGGCCGCTGGGCAACAAACCGTTGGGCAGAAAGCCGTTGGGCAGTAGGCCGTTGGGCAAAAAGCCGTTGGGCAAAAAGCCGTTAGGCAAAAAGCCGTTGGGCAGAAAGCCGTTGGGCAGTAGACCGTTGGGCAACGTGTCATTAGGCAAAAAGCCGTTGGGCAAATGGCCGTCAGCACATCTGAGCATGTAGGCAATGCGTAATTTAAGCAATCTGATTGGTTGGGCAGTCTGTAATTAGGCAATATGATATGCACCCTACGTTGCTTGGTCCACAAACCAAATAATCTAAGTTAACACCAGGTGGGTGGCAAGAGGACATGTGACCAAATGGAGGAATCTGATTGGAGGCCCGGGTTTGTCTAGTAAACTGGCGCATTGTCTAGTGAACTGGCGCATTAGCTACCGCCATTTCTGACAAACAAATAATGGACTAGTTGCAGGTTACCTAACTCACTACTTTTATGTGTTTGATGAAAAGAAGATTAATAAAACATATTTTTTTTAGATTGACACTTCACTACAAATTCCTCCGGATTATTAGTTTTTAAAATAATTAAGTATATTTACGTATTTTGAAATTCTGCTCTCCGATTGGTCGTGACGTCAGATGGCAATAGTTCAGGCGATCAAAGTCTTGGGCGGCTCGGTTGACGCATTTCTTTTTAATAAGCTTCCCCTCACTCAAGAAGTAGTGGTGGGGAACATGATTTACCCCCCAACACATAAATTTGTCAGAGGGACCCTTCAAGAAGTTGACCGAAGGCCCCGAGGTGCCCCAGCCAGTCTGATGGGCCCCTCTAAGGCCGGCAGTAGGCCCCCAGTCGGCCTGAGGGGCCCTCGGTAGGCCGGAGGGGCCTTCGGTAGGAATGAGGGGCCCTCGGTAGGCCTGAGGGAGCCCTTGGTGGGCCTGAGGGGCCCTCGGTAGGCCTGATTGGACCCTCGGTATGGCCTGATGGGGCCCTCGGTAGGCCTGAGGGGGCCTTCTGTAGGCATGAAGGGCCCTCGGTAGGCCTGCGGGGCCCTTGGTGAGCCTGAGGGGCCCTCAGTAGGCCTGATGGGACCCTCGGTATGGCCTGATGGGCCCTTGGTAGGCCTGAGGGGGCCCTCGGTAGGTTGAAGGGGCCTTCGGTAGGCATGAGGGGCCCTCGGTAGGCCTGAAGGGGCCCTTGGTGGGCCTGAGGGGCCCTCGGTAGGCCTGAAGGGACCCTCGGTATGGCCTGATGGGGCCCTCGGTAGGCTGAGGGGCCTTCGGTAGGCATGAGGGGCCCTCGGTAGGCCTGCGGGGCCCTCGGTAGGCCTGATGGGACCCTCGGTATGGCCTGATGGGCCCTTGGTATGCCTGAGGGGGCCCTCGGAAGGCCTGATACTTCAACATGGGCCTGTCCGACTTTTTTGCGACTATTTAGGGGCCCTGCAAAATGTAGTGGCTTAAATCCGAGGAGATACCATTTCTCGACATTTTTTAGGGGGGGGGGGTTGACCATGAGAGGGGGCCGCTTTGATCGAGGGGGCCCCTGGGTTTGTCCCCCCTCCCCCATCCGAAAATACCACCCACCGGCCACCGCCACGGATACCACCTCCATAACCGCTCTATCTGAACGCGTGCGATTTGTGGGCTGTGATTGAGACCGTCTGGTGAGGAATATAAGGCGGGAAAAGCTACCGCCGGGTGATACAAAAATACTTTGTTCTATCTTCTATCCATACCCGGGTCATGAATCCACCTGCGAAGTCATTTAGTACCTAAATATTTTTGCCCTAAAAAGCATTGCAAAATATCCATGTTAAAGCAATGGGAGTATCAGCTGACCGAGATTCCTTGGAGCCAACCACACTGGAGGATCCCGGCGATCGGTTGCACGTGCGCTGGGAAGTTGCGTGACTGAATCCTTACGCCCCTACCTCTATTAAAGTACCTTGGTTAACACGTGTCGTATCGTATGTATCTCAATCTTGATCTGTTTCTGTAAACACTTGCACCCAGGTTTCAGTTTCCTTTGTAGGGTAAAGTATAATTTCCAGTCACGTCTGAGATATTGACCTGAAACCTGGTTTGACCTGGTTTGGGTTTGGAAGGTGAGTGTGGACTGTGGATGGGGTAAAATTTCAATCTTTGGAGACATCCCTACAACACCTTCCTAACCACACAAAAATGAGTGCGTCAATAAAACGGAAGTTGCGTTTTTCTGAGCACCCTAGGCACAGTTGTTGAATTGCTAATACATCACACCATATTGTCAGAATTGTGATGCTACCCAAACACTAGACACTACAAAGTTTTGTACTGAAGCAAAAGTTACGGTTTTGGGTGAAAATTCCCATTCCATCAATTTTTTAAAGAAAACTATCGGAGCAGGCATGTTACTGTTTTTGCTCCGGTTACTCCCAACACTGAGAGATGGCAACAGGTTCAAATGCATTCCTGCAGGGTTGCCAGAGAGCGTAAACATGCATTCAGCCAAGTCGCCCCAGCGGCCAAGTTGTCCCGGTCTCCCATACTATGTTTCTTACAGATACTGTTTTCACATTTTCAGATAAAGAAACCATCGTGACTTCCAAGATGGATTGTGATGTGATGCAAGGTGACCAAAAGACATGCCCAGAATATATTCTACCAGGTAGGTTTTTGCTTGAGGCAGGATTGCTTTGTTGTTGAGTGGTAATAAGAGACAGGAGTATCGGGGTCACATTAGGGAGCTTGCTACAATATGTTGTCAGGTTCAGAGTTTGTGGCTGCTGCCTGCCAGCTGGTCTGCTAACATTGGCACCTTTAGTGTGTCTTTTACCCACACCGTCCTGCCTCATCACCATTCCGCGCTGTGCTGGCCGGCTAGTGGTTAGTGGCCAGGTTATATCAGCATGTTTAGCGTGTCTCCTACCCACACTGTCCTGCCTCATCACCCTCATCACGCTGTGGGCGTGGCCATGTTGTGCGTTGGATGCTGGGCGCAGTGTGCCATGCACACCATATTCCGCTGATGGCGCACATGGGTAGTGCTTATTTAAGAACCTAATCCTGTTCCTTGTTGATGCTGCTTGTTAACTAACCAAAATCAATCTGAGTCTCATACTTATGCTCAAAAAAGATAACCATTTGTGATGTATTTGTAAAATTGTGCCTTTTAAAAGTATGGGCAAAAGACTAGTTGACATTTGGCTACCAATCATGTCAATATGTTTTACTTGTTATGTGATGGGTTTTCGATGGTACGTCTTTGCTAAATTTGACTTAAGCATTCACATGTGTGAAGATTATGTGAGATAGCAGTTTTTTAAGACTATAATGTAAAAAAGAAGGAATAAAAACCATACCATGATACTTTTCAATATATTAACAAGAAAACAAACAAAAGAGACAACAGTTTCAGGCGTAGCCCATCCACAGGTCTCAAGATAACCATAGGATGGGCTACGTCCAAAACGGCTGTCTCTTTTGATTTGTTTTATTGTTAACATATTAACTAGCATGAGGCTTTGTCTTTTATTCTGTTTTTACAGCTATGAAGATATATCTTTTTCCACATGTAGCCTATATAGCCTGTGTGTTTGCAAAATGAATAAAGCTATTGCAGGCGTTCATCCAGATTTAGGCAGTGCAACCATTTTCTATCGATGGATAGAAGTGATATGTAACATGTTTAACATTTCAACATATGATTCTCCAGAGGTCTAATGGATTTTTTGTGTGGAAGAAAAACATATTTGTCTGGAGTTATCATGCTTGATTACCAATGCAGCTTGTAATGTAGCTGGCATGGAATATCTAAAACCTGTAGCTACAGTATGTTTTTTTTCTGATTGAACCCTTTCAACCTCACACAAAGTGTTAAACACCTTGTAGTGCTTGTCATTAAACACTGGAAATTGGGCGTTCAAAATGAATGGCAGAGGAGTATGAAATTAAACATGCGCTGCCTGTGTGCCATGCCCTTTCCACATTATGCTGTACTTTGTCTTCGCTTACTGAACAGGCAACAAAAGGCAAAACCATGAACCAGTCACATATTGATGGCAATGGGGGTTAAACATGAATGACTGCCATTTAGTTCTTCAAAGTAATGTATGAGCACTGAGCACATTACTTCATCAGATTAACAAGTAAATATATTCAGACAACTGTGTTTGTGGGTTATCCACGGGCAAGCCCTAGAGATGTCTTGGTACTGCCTGATTATACAGGACTCTTGTTTTGACGTTAGGTTCATGTCATTACCGTTACTTGATCTTGTCAGCCTTTGGTACTGAACACTTAATAACAGTTGGTTGACAGTACCAGCGGTTCCATTACATCATTCACTTATTTATGTTGGCTGATTTTGTTCTTTGTTCTTGTTGCAGGCGATCCACCGGACCTGAAGCCTGATCTCAAACTGTTAAAGGTCAAAGATGAACCACACAACCCAGTAACTACTTATTCTCCAACTTCTGCAGGTATTTAAATGACTAACTTGATATGGTATTTTCGGTTCCATGTTAACTGAACCATTGACAACTTTACCAGGGACAACTGAACCAGTGACAGCTGAACCAGTGACAACTGAACCAGGGACAACCGGGCCAGTGAGAACTGAAACAGACAACTGAACCTGGGACAACTGAACCTGGGACAACTGAACCAGGGACAACTGAACCAGGGACAACTGAACCAGTGACAACTGAACCAGTGCCAACTGAACCAGTGCCAACTGAACCAGTGCCATCTGAACCAGCGCCAACTGAACCAGCACCAACTGAACCAGTGACAACTGAACCAGTGACAACTGAACCAGTGACAACTGAACCAGTGACAACTGAACCAGTGACAACTGAACCAGTGACAACTGAACCAGTGACAACTGAACCAGTGACAACTGAACCAGTGACAACGGAACCAGTGACAACGAAACCAGTGACAACGAAACCAGTGACAACTGAACCAGTG
>JAXIVJ010011441.1:40000-42500 GCA_036785665.1 Chirona hameri
ATTATGGTTCCAAACTTCAGCCGGGCTGATTTTGATGGTATTAGAAATGACCTCGCACAGATAAAATGGAACGTTGAGTTGGCAGGTTTAGATGCATGTGAGGCCTGGAATGTTTTCAAAGCTAGATTAAGCCAAATTCAAAATCGGCATATACCCCTCAGGCACAAACGTAACAGAACCAAGGGCAATCCAGTTTGGCTTACCCCAGAAGTAAGGAGTGCTATACAAGCTAAAAGAAGTGCATTTGGCATTTTGAAGGGATCTTCACTAGATATAAATCAGAAGGCCTACCAGAATGCAAGAAATTCAGTTAAGAAAAAGGTCAGAGCAGCTAAAAGGGCAAAGGAACTTGATTTAGCTAGACATTGTAATGCAGATAGTAAGAAGTTCTTCAGTTTTTATAAGTTAAGTACAGTTTCCAAAAATATAGGTCCATTTAAGGTAGATGATGTGTTAGTTAGCAAGGACAGTGAAATGGTTGAAGTGCTTAATGATCAGTTTCAATCTGTCTTTACTATCGAGGACCAGAGTAGTATTGCAGCACTTCAGCCTGAGCTAGAGACAGAGGAGACTATAGGAGAGCTAGGTGGCATAAGTAGTGAACTTGTTCTAGAATATCTAAAGAAAGTAAGGCCTAACAAGGCAGAAGGACCTGATGAAATCCATGCTAGACTTTTAAGAGAATCTGAAAGGGAGTTGTCGGTTCCATTAGCCATAATATTTTCTAAATCACTTGCAGATAGTAAAATTCCACTTGATTGGAAAAGAGCAAATGTTGTTCCTATTCATAAAAAGGGAGATAGAAGTAAAGAGGAAAACTATAGACCAGTTAGTCTGACCTCATTAGTCTGCAAGGTGCTTGAATCAATCATCAAAGATAAGATTGTTGAATTCTTGGAGCAAAATGAACTCATCAAAGATACACAGCATGGCTTTAGGAAGGGCCGTTCTTGTTTAACTAATCTTCTGGAGTTTTTGGATGTTGCAACAGATAGCGTTGATCAGGGTAAACAGCTGGATGTAGCTTTTCTTGATTTCAGTAAAGCATTTGACAAAGTCCCCCATACAAGACTGGGGTTGCAACTTAAATTCATGGGATCAGGGGCAAGATTCTGGATTGGATAGAAACGTGGCTTTCAGGACGCCAGCAAAGGGTTATATTGAATGGGTGCCAATCACAATGGAAGGAGGTTCTCAGTGGGGTTCCACAGGGCTCAGTCCTGGGCCCATTGCTTTTTATAATATTTGTGAATGCAATTGAGAACAGTATAGACAGCAAAGTCTTGAAATTTGCAGACGATCTAAAAGTTGTCAAGAGTATTAGAGGAAAACATGATCAGGATGTTTTTCAATCAGATCTGGACAAGCTAGTTGAGTGGTCTGAAGCATGGCAGATGAAATTCAATTTGAGTAAATGTAAGATTATGCACGCTGGACGGGTTAGCAGTAAACATAGGTATGAAATGGGTGGGCAGAAAATGGAGCAGATTGAAAAGGAAAGAGATTTAGGTGTCGTGGTAAACAATAGACTATCAGCGTCAGACCAGGTTGTAGAAGCTAGGAAAAAGGCACTTAGAATGCTAGGGGCCATTAACAGAAATGTTTCCTACAAGAGTGAAAAGGTAATAACAAAACTGTATTGTGCATACGTTAGACCACATTTGGAGTATTGTGTACAAGCCTGGTCTCCAACATATGAGAAAGATTGCTGGTTGTTAGAAAGAGTTCAAAAAAGGGCAACAAAAATGATTAATTGTCTTGGTAGTTTACCTTATGAAGATAGATTAAGGAAATTGGGTATGTTTTCACTTAGATATAGAAGGCTAAGAGGAGATCTAATTGAAGTCTTCAAATTTGTAAATAGTCAGCATTCTGGATATTTAAAGGGTATGTTTGAGTTCAATAGGGAAAATCGAGGTAGAGGTCATCAGCATAAACTCATTATGAAACAAAGTAGGACTAGGCTACGACAGTCATTTTTCAGTAGAAGGGTTGTAGGACATTGGAATATGCTACCAGGGGATGTCGCTGATGCAGTGACACTTGCTTCCTTCAAAATTAGATTAGATAAATACTTTACAGAGAAGGGATTAGTTCATAAATACTCGTGGGATTAGCCTTCTTTTATGCAGGTAGAGTAAGGTGATTTGAAGGGGCGAGACTGGTGGAGGGGGGGATGGGGGGGGGGGTGGGGGGTGCAACCTCGGATGGGCCCAAGAGGCTCTTTGTTGCACTTTTCTTTTATGTCTTTTATTTATGTCTTTATCTCTATCTATCTATCTATCTATCTATCTATCTATCTATCTATCTATCTATCTATCTATCTCTATCTATCTATCTATCTATCTCTATCTATCTATCTATCTCTATCTATCTATCTATCTCTATATATCTATCTATCTATCTATCTCTATCTATCTATCTATCTATCTATCTCTATCTATCTATCTATCTCTATCTATATATCTATCTATCTATCTCTATCTATCTATCTATCTCT
>JAXIVJ010011442.1:0-43586 GCA_036785665.1 Chirona hameri
ATACAAAACAAGTACCTTGTGTACTTCATGAAGGACATTGACAAATTCGTCCTTCCCTACCATTGTTTACATCGAGTGCGGCATTTTTGGAGGCTCTGTGACGTTTCCGATCAAACTGATCCGTGAAGCAATCCGTGAAGCATCCGTGATGCATGACCGACTATCAGTATAAGTCATGAATAACAACAACATGCAAACTATACCAACTCGAATGAAATAAGGGCGGAATGATTTGAACCCCAGGCAAGCAAGTATTCGCAAAGCACTCGGCACTGCGCCACAATAGCAAAAGGCGAGGGAAATGCATATTGGATACAATATTATTACGGCATAAGTTTCTGAAATGGCAACTACTATGAAATACAGTGATAAAATACCTTTAATAATGATTAACAAGAAAATTCAAACTGAATTTGTTTTAATAAGTCTCTAACTAGCTTTCAACTCAAAATCAGCTGTATTTTGCAATGCTACACAAGAATGGCACCAGTGACGTTATTAATGAAACTTGCTACGGGACTTGGGTATACTAAACGGGAATATGGGATGATAGCCTTTGACGATACCCGCTTCTCAGCATATAATCAGGAACAACTCGCCACAAATGGTTAAGTGCGCCGAGAAGCATGACAATGACTTTGTAAACAAATCGCCGAAGCTAAATAGGTCGATGTGCATCGATGAGCTTCCGATTTAATTGCAAGTTTTGTGTTACTGTTTGTTAGTTTTTTGGGGAAAAATTATTATTTTTCATGATAATATAAAGCATAGTGTTATATACAGCCACAGACAAATTATACAAAACTCCTAATGTTGAAAACAAATGAAGCGATTTTCACAAATTGAGGGTCGCAACCACTAACTATGCCGCCGTTGATGTGCATCGATGAGCTTCCGATTGTATTGCCACTTTTTCCAATCATTGTTAGTTTTAGAGGATCGCCGGGCATATAATCACAACAAGCAGAACGCACAATATATTTTCCACTCCATTGCGTAAAAAAGCAATACGGGAAAAGCCCGCAGTTTGATAAGGACCAAAAGTACTTGCAAGTACCGGTCGTTAAAAGTGTGGAACGCTTATCGACTATAACTTGAAATATCTTTCGGTAGGAAAGTTTTCATGCAAAATGTGATGAATTTACAATATATTTTGGTCTCGTCTGGCGATTTCAAGTGCTAACTCCATTTCTGTGGGAAAAGGTCATTATATCCCTTTAAAGAGCTAGTAATTTGCATATTAAAGGAAATAGTTCACCTTGGATTTTTTTTTACCAAACACGATTTGATTATATTTAATACAATTTATTTTTATATTGTCAAAAATGGCCTTATATCGCGCCGCTTCAGGACAGAAGGCCGTAAATTTGTATTGTTTATCAAAACTATATGCATGCACACTCTCTGAGTCAGAGTCCTGACGTCACGCGAATGTAAACAAATGGTTCAGCCAATCAGATTCAAAAGTAGTCGCGTAAGGATAGACTCGCATTGGAGATGTGCCAACCGGGGGCCGGCGGTTTGCTTGTGTAGCGGGGTACATCTTCTCAGCATGTTCCAATGCACCGGGCCTGACTCCTCTGACAAAACATTCCGAGCCGGCCGGCGGCAGACGCCCCTCTCCTCGCATCCAACCCAGACATGCAAAAACTCGGGTCCGAAGCCCGAGACTGCAAGTCTAGTAACTGCAGTCATCACAGCCATCGCCAGAACAGCTGAGTAAGCGAGACGACGGCGGGAAGCAACACCAGCCGGGTGTACGCCCCTCAGGTACACCCATTACGGTACCAGTCCCATTTGCGTACCGGCCCCAGTACCGTCCCTACCGGCGCTGCCACATCACCCCGCCCCCTCCCCTCTATGTCCTATGAGTCAGCACAGCCAGGGCGGGCCGCCCAAAGGCAGAGGGACAGCTGTGTAGAGCTGTAGCACGCCAACAAAGGGACGGGTTTGAAGTAAGGGAAGAATCGTTGTTGAGAAGAAATGCGGATGATAAACCGACACTATTGATGCGAAGTGATAGAAAATCGCAGTCAATTATTACGGAACAAATGACGTGTACGATATACGCAGAGTAAGACGTAAAATCAGAAGTATTGTCTAAAAAGAAGAATTGATATTATCACAAGGGCGAAGAGATAATTGCAAGTAAGGATAAAATTAGAAATACGATCAACGCCGGCATATATATATATATATATATATATATATATATATATATATATATATATATATATATATATATATATATATATATATATATATATATATATATATATATATATATATATATATATATATATATATATTTAACGATTGTTAATGCAGCACTACAAATTACTGAACTTGAACGTAGCTCCAAGCAATGATACAAAATTAAGCATGTCAAGAGTTTCGTTAAACTGAAGAAGGCGAACATTTCATGCTGGAAAAATAAAGGGATGAAAAGAAAGTAATCTAAAAACGATACTACGACGTAATAATTGGAATGCAATGACTGAAAGGACTACCTGATTGATTATTGAAGAATACCATTTTATCAGCAAGATGCATTATCAAGAAACCAAAATTATCTGGTTATATAAAGATGCCGTAGTCCTCTTATCAAACTTATATAAAGATATTTGCACCAGACACCAGACACATGGCAGTAACAAAGCAAAGGGCGTGGCCATAGGTAGCAAGCAAACAAGAAAGTGGAAGAAATATGCACTACTTGAAGCAATTATATTATGAACAAAATTAAGTAAGGAAGGTCATTAAGAAGTTTGAAGAAGTTCTATACACTAGAAATGCAAAATTGTCGACGGCAAGAATCGGCCAATCAGAAGACGGGGGTGTGCCACACCCAGAGCAAGACACCGCCGGGTCGGAGTATAAAAAGAGGCAACGTCGCACAGGGAAGGGGAGCGGACAGCAGCGGACAGCAGCGGAGGCAGTCGACAACGGAACCCCAGCACGCGCGCTGCCCGCGGCGCGGCGGCGGCAGCCGTCCGCCGTGGCAGGGCTGACAGCCGCAGAGAGAGGAAGACGGCAAGAACTGAGCCGACGGCGGCAGATCACAGTAAGTCACGAAGCTGCTCATCCTCTCCGATCCTACCCGAAATTCTGCCCAGGTCCGATGACTACAAAATTTAAACAATAAGGGACTAAGTGGGATATTTTACGTAATTTGGGTCATCTGTCCAGGCTCGCTACTTTTTACCTAGGAAGGCAGGAAAAATGTATGTGTAGCCGATGCTGTACTAGAGGTGTGATGCCAGGCGACCGTAGTACTTTGGAATCCAGCACGCTGCGTTGCAGGAGGTCATGGCGTAATCCCTAGCGCATTGGCGCATGTAAATACGAGCGGTTTTAGTTAGTATTTTAAACTAGAGATTGAGCGAGTCAATTATTCGGTTTTGTGCTAGTTTTGGTGATATTAGGCGGAGATTCAAATGAATCATTGGTTGAACATGTAAATTGATTGGGACGTACCAAAAACGATTATTTACTGCGCTACCTTTTGTTTAGTTGCTGAGTTAAAATAAACATTGTAAATTTGTGTAACATTTTACGGGGGAAAGGAGACATTAGTTTTAATTGTTTCAAACGTTATTCTGAGCATAATTATTATAAAAAGTATAATGAAGTGTAACCTCATGCTCATATTAATATCAAATAACAAAAGAAAATCCAAAATATATTTTCGGCTATGAGCCTTCTTCAGTGGATTATCCACTGAAGAAGGCTCATAGCCGAAAATATATTTTGGATTTTCTTTTGTTATTTGATATTAATATGAGCATGAGGTTACACTTCATTATACTTTTTGGAAAGGAGACATGATGGAGTCGAGAGGGTCGTTGAAGGAAGGAAATGTACACAGCGATACGGTTCCCCGACAGCATGAGGTAAGGCAAGAATTAAGCCAGTATAGCCGCAGATAAGTAGGATATGTTTCGATTGTTGTTTGAATGGTTCGATTAATTCGTTCTAGTCGTGCTCGCAATACTGAGCCAGAAACCCGAGTTTAATGATTAAGTACGTTTCCGCTTCAGTAAATTTAACGTTATGTATCAGAGTTGTGGACGATTTCAAATCACGGAATGGTAACTTTCGCTGAACGGTTAAAACGCCAGGTAACCCAACTACCAGACAAAGTATTAGTGAGGTTGGGTAGAGACTCGTCATTCTAGCTTGGCAGGTAAGGATAACAAATGTAAGGACCATATCACTGAGACGGCATCGATTGGTTATAAAGTATCGGTTCATTCTGTCGCTTAGAGGTGTGCTCTATGTTGAGCGGAACAACACAAATCGGAGACTGGTAAGTTACCGCCAGGGGATTGTCTGTCTAAGATTACATATGTAAAATCGGCGATGCGCTATTAGCTATTGGTCCAGCATCGCTTCCTACCGACGATTGTTTAAGGACGGTGTATGAGAAATGCGATTCCTTAGCCGTCAATGCGACCTCGTTTCTGTCGCTGATAAACTCGTGCCGCTGATCCGGAGTGGTTAACGTTAAATCCCTGTCTATATTACCTTCTTTGGAGTTATCGATCAAACCATAACTAGTTCAGCCCGTAAAAGGTTCTAAGGGCGCAGCAACCTGCAACAGACGTATACTTGCGAGTCAGTGGATGATAAGTATAACAGTCAAATTAACTTTCTTAATATTGTGAGTCTCCTAACCGTCTGTTAAAAATACACCTTCAGCCAGCAGCTCGCGATTTACGACATTACAGCCGACGCCTTCCCTTTGTTAACGTCATGGTACAACTGTAATGTTAGACGTCCTGTATATTGACAGTCCAAGTGGTAACTTAAGCCTTATTATTAGCCAACTATAAACAGCGTTAAATTATTTGAATATATTCTGACGATGGTGCACTGCCGATTATATTGAAGTTTAAAAGTGATATTTAGGAGATTACTAGCTGATGCTTATTGAAATGGGTCATTTGTGATATATGCACGTTATCTCTGGTTGCGATTCTTTTTGGACAACGTTTCCCATGTAGGAAATTACCTAAGGGTCATATAATTTACGTCCCCGATAGAGAACTGGTAAAGCGGTTAGTACTCAGTCATAGTTGGAGAAACGTCGCTGATATTGATTTCGTAATAGGATAGCTAGAAGGACATGGACAGGACAGGGAGGTGTCATTCCTGCAACAATGGGTCAGGACAGGCCAGGGAAGTGTGATCCCTGCAACAATGGGTCAGGACAGTTCTGGGAGGTTTGATCCCTGCAACAGTGGGTCAGGACAGGCCAGGGAGGCGTGATCCCTGCAACAGTGGGACAGGACAGGACAGGGAGGTTTGATCCCTGCAACAGTGGGTCAGGACAGGACAGGACAGATATTAAATAGTATCGGAGCTTGGAGGAGAGGCATGACGGCTTGTGTGCCCGATCCTTGTATCGAAAATCTATCAGCGTGGCGAAACATGTGAATGAAAGTGCTCGTGGAAAATTATGCCCAGACCGAGTGATATCGGCTGGCCGCATATCACAGGGAGGTTACAATTAGTAAGTCCGAGACTGCGGGTGCCAAATGCCAGAGGATGATAGGTTGGCGCAGAAAAGGAGGGCGAGGGAGGAAGGATAAGAGGGAGGAGGAGGCCGGACGTGCCTCAGAAGTCACTCTAGGTTAAACGGGAAGATCTCCTCTAGAAATTCCCGCCCGCAGTCGGTATATAGGCTAGGACATCCGCGTAGCTCGCCGTCGATGCCGGTCGATGTTAACTTAGAAAGTTGGTCCGGCGGAGCCAGGTCGTGGCCCGGATGGAGGTCAGAGGTCCGGCGGAGTCCAAGTTAGGCCCGGATAGAGGACCCAGGTCCGGCGGAGCCCAGGTCGGAGGTCCGGACAGTAGGTATAGGGGCCTCTCCCGGACAGAGAGGATAAGACGAGCAGTAAAGCGTAGTCGGTGTTTCATATAAGTCCTATGGATAAACTAGCTCCCTTCTAAAGTAGGAACCGGACGGATTACGTTGAATACATATATTCTGGGCGTAAGACAAAGTGGGCGATTTTGGCTTGGAGGTGAGCAGGGTTCGAGGGGATGGATAACTGGACGGATGACCTAACTTACGATCCGACTTACGATTGTAAAGAGATACCTAATCACGAAAGTTGGCAATGGTCACCAGGGCGTCACAACCGACGCTAGTCCTACCCCTTTTCCCGTTGTACCGTCCTCACCCTCATGGGCGAGACACTGCCCTCCCGTCCTCGAGCAGTGAAATGGCATGTCGGTGAACCAGCCTATACGATGGACCAGGATGATCAGTCTCTCAAAATTTAAAGCATCTACCACCATCAGATGTTTTGTACGCGGAAGGGGATCTTGCTACGCTACGCTATACCTACATCAAGACATCAATCTCTACATCTACGCTATGCTACACCTACATCTCTACATCAGTTTCTACATCTCCATCACTTCTAGCAGACCTACGAGCCGGACAGGTCACTGCAGGTCACTGCAAGTCACTGCAGGTCGCTGCATGTCACTGCAGGTCACTGCATGTCACTGCAGGTCACTGCAGGTCATGACAGGTCACTGCAGGTCACTGCAGAACACTGCAGGTCACTGCAGGTCACGGCAGGTCACCGAAGGTCGAGCTGACGAAGAGGACAAGAGGGATCAGCAGTTCCCAGTACAGCCAGAGGGAGCAGCAGCTTCCATGACAGCTGGTGGAGCGGATGAACTCTTCGTCTCCATTTATCTTCTTTTCTCTTTAAACCCCCTCTCTCCTTCTACCTTCTTCTCCATTCCCTCTCCCCTGCAATGTATCCCCCCCCCCACTGCTATCCCCACTCTACAACGTACCCCTCCCTCCACACGCCAGAGTGGAGCGGAACCCGGCCCTGGGCCCAGCTCCTTGTTCCCTATCATACCCTCCCACTCTCTCTACCCCTATGACCCCTCTGTCATTCCCCAACGCTACACTTGCTAGCACTAGCTGCAAGCTGATTGGCTGATGATATAGCCTCTGCCCGGGCTAGAACCAGTACAAATTATGTCGCCAGCACCGCATTCTTCGCCAAAAAAAAACAAAACATATTCGGCTGGAGATTCTTTTCAGTCAAGAAAACTTGCAAATAGGGGTTTCCCAACACGGGCTACAAAACTGCTATCTCAGTTTAAAACTAATGTTGCAGGTGAACTATTTCCTTTAAGTCCGTGTCTTGATGTCTCTTTTCACGCACAGCGTTTTCCTAAAATTGCTACACGGATCGCTGTGCCATCAACCAAAAATGCTACACCATAGCATGCAAGGCACTTTTTTGTCCCTCTGGGTGTTTTATTGGCAATTAACACATTACATTCCATATTGAAAAATGAAATGTTTTGGCGTACCGGCCCGCTGCATAGCTCGCTAACAGTCATGTTTCGCCAGCGCAGTGGTACAGTGTCGCTTTCGGTACCGACATATTTAATTTTATCTATAGACCGGGCTGACCGGGATGAGATGGTTGCCAATCCCAGCGATGGGATTGGGGAAACTAGGGATGTCAACTTTACGACTGACAGAAGCACTGTCATTTCTTTCATAGATATCCACACCCGATCCTGCCATCCCGACGCCGAGATTGACATCGGCGAGTTGATCATCAAGGCTCGATCCCAGCCACTGACGAGCAATGATCGCAAGAGAGGTCTGCTGCATCGATGGACTCCCAAGTTCGACAAAGATGCTCCATTTGCCGTCCACAAGACGAAAGAAGGCCAGACTGTGAAGCGATACATTGGAGTCCAGAAGAAGGCAGCAGGGATCGAATGTTTTTCGTGAATGGCTCGCCGTCAGCAAAGTACCGGGGCTGTCGGGCTGCGAGGGTGCGTGTGTCCCACCTGCGCACTTTTCAAAAGCGGTGAGTGCAGTGGGGGTAGGCATGCTGATCAGGGGTCAGGCAGCTCAGTCCATCAGATGGGAGCGCTGGTAAATTCGCTATTCCCGCAGTTCCGCAAAATCCCAGGCGCGGATGGTGCATTGGTCTCGCACGGGACAACATTGTTCCACCGACGGGTGTCAGGAGAGAGCCATTGAATTATTGCTCAGGGCTGCAAGTTCAGCTAACAGGCAGCACGGTGTGAGAAACATCGCCAACTCGGCCCGCTCGCACGAGGTGGAGCGCAACCGGGGAGCGCTCATCAGCATCGTCGATGTGATCCTGACAAGCTCTCGTCAAAACCATCCACGGAGAGGCCACCGTGATGATGATGTTGATAGTCTGGGACAGAACCTGCTCAGGATGACGGCGGCTTCAGAAGCCTGATTCGCTCGCTGGTCCGGAACGGGCGCCAGTGACCTGGCCAAACACTTGGAAACGTGCCCGTCAAATATCGTGTACACGGGTAAAACTATTCAAAATGAGATCTTGGAATGTGTCGGGCAATGATTGTGAAGAGCGTTGTGGGCAACATAAAGGGCAAATTTTTGCAGCGTCTTGGCAGATGAGACCATTGCCACTCCGGCACTGATCGGTCGAGCCGAGAGCAGTTGGTACTCATCTCCGGTGTGTGGATAAGGTTCATGGAAAGTGGGTCATTCACGAATATCCAATTCGAGTGATTGATCTGCTGATGGAGATAATGGCGGATGAAGGATCTCAATGAAACGACCGAAAAGGTGATGTCAGGCAAAAACATCGGCACAGTAATCGTGGAAAAGCTGCGAGAGCTGCATTTTGAGGATGGCTTCGATAAAATGATTGGGTGCGGCTTTGATGGTGCGGTCCTTTGCCTGAAAAGGCCCAGCTGAACCTCGGACAAACAGGTGAACAGCCTCCAGACCTATTATGTACGACACGTGTACCGATGACGGGCTGTCAGGTCGTAGGACGAGACAACATACTCCTGTCTTCTGTACTGTCACTTTTGGTTAGGTGGGTGTGGGATCAGTGGTGCCTCTTCCCTGCCTTTCTTGATGTCCTCATCACAACCTTCAAGGTTGCATTGATCGCAGAACCTGGAGCTGTTCGTCCACATATTCCTTGAACCATTTCACACGTTTGTATAGCATGAAAAGTGAGAGGGCGCGGCTGTAGCACGATCTACACTGCTTCTGGTTCTTCCTCGTCATTGCCATTCTTACATTCTTCCAGAAAGGCCAATTACAGGTGAGGCCACGGTGGTTTTCTACGGATGAAAGAACACCTACAAAAGAAAAATAATAGTAAATAATTCCCCTAAAATTGCAAGGCAAGATAGCTAGCATGTGTCAGCGACAAAAGAGAGAGAGAGAGAGAGAGAGAGAGAGAGAGAGAGAGAGAGAGAGAGAGAGAGAGAGGAGAGAGAGAGAGAGAGAGAGAGAGAGAGAGAGAGAGAGAGAGAGAGAGGAGAGAGAGAGAGAGAGAGAGGAGAGAGGAGAGAGAGAGAGGAGAGAGAGAGAGAGAGAGGAGAGACGAGAGAGAGAGAGAGAGAGAGAGAGAGAGAGAGAGAGAGAGAGAGAGAGAGAGAGAGAGAGAGAGAGAGAGCGAGAGAGAGCGAGAGCGAGAGCGAGAGCGAGAGCGAGAGAGAGAGAGAGAGAGAGAGAGAGAGAGAGAGAGAGAGAGAGAGAGAGAGAGAGAGAGAGAGAGAGAGAGAGAGAGAGAGAGAGGAGATATATATATATATATATATATATATACTATATATATATATATATATATATATATATATATATATATATATATATATATATATATATATATATACATATATATACATCATCATCATCATATATTTCTTTGTTTTGTAGCTCGCGAGTCAACTCGTTCATTCGATCAACAAAACAAAAGGATCGGCGCAAAAGCATAGCTTAAATTAGCGCACCTATCCTGAACACGAAAGCAAGGTCACACTCACATAAGTCTCACTAACACATCATAGTCACCAAACATTCGAAAATATCTTCAACTCTTATCTGACCTCAACCTACACCAACTCGTCAGTGAACCGACGCACCTTTTACCGAGACCAACAATTTTAGACCATATTATCACTAATCAGTCCGATCTACACTCCTCAGCCCGCGTACTCCCTGACTCACTCAGTGACCACCAGCCTGTTACCCTTTCCGTATCACTCCCAAGAATCCGCACCGTGCCCGAAGTCCGCCACATCAGACGCTGGGATCGGACAGACTGGGACAGCGTCAGTCTCGACCTCCTGCTATCCGATTGGGGTCCATTGTATGCGGCCGGCGGCGTAGACGACAAGGTAGGAGAGTTTATGCGGATATGGAACGGAGTCATCGATCGCCACTGCCCCTTGGTACAGGTGCGATCAAGTCGAAAACGAGGCTGCCCATGGTTAACACAAGATTCGGAGCTCCGCGACCTCATGGCACAGCGGGACGTGGCGAGAAAAAAAATGGAGAAAACACCTCACGGATGAAAATCACGCAATCTACAGGAGGCTGCACAACAGGGTCCGCAGTCGGCTAGTACGTGCCCGCAGGGACTTTCTGTGCAGCCAACTTACCAACAATGACTATCGTAGCTTTTGGTCTAGGTTCAATCAATTTGCAAAATGTGCTGATGCGGGGAGCGCGAACGCGGATATTAAAATCAGGGGTGAGATAGCCGACCAGTTTAATGAGTATTTTGCAAGTGTCGGTTCCAACATCGCAAATGACCTGCAATCAAGTGTTCATTCTGACCAGTCTGAGCCGCGTCCTCCGACTGTTTGCACGTCTCGTTTTCAACTTCAGCCTGCCACTCTTCCCGAACTTTCAAAAGCAGTGAGTCAAATGAGTGATACCAGATCTGTTGGTCTTGATGAGGTTCCAATACTGGCGGTGCGGCGCTGTTTCGATGTTATTGGTCCCCCCTTGCTACATGTGATAAATACCTCCCTCATTAGTGGAGTTTTCCCTTCGAAGTGGAAAACGGCTTGCGTGGTCCCATTGCACAAGGCAGGAGATCGCAGTGTAGCTAGTAATTACCGGCCAATCTCTCTTCTGTCGATCCTGTCAAAAATAGCCGAACGCATTGTCTGTACGCAACTTAGCCATTATCTGCGAGTCAACCACATTCTTAGCGACAGCCAGTACGCTTATCGACGTGGCCACTCCACGGAGGACGCTATCCTCGACGCTGTCTCATGGGTCAATTCTAAGATCGACAACGGAATGCTAGCTTCAATTATGGCAATTGACCTGAGCAAGGCCTTCGACAGCGTAGACCATAGCCTCCTCCTGCAAAAATTAGAATGGTATGGTATATCATTTCACTGGTTCGCCAGCTACCTTAGAGGACGCGAGCAGATGGTTCGTGGCGGCTCAGTGGTCCGTCCAGTGAATCATGGTGTCCCGCAGGGGTCTATCATCGGCCCTATTCTCTTCAGTCTATTTGTAAATGATATTGCGGGTTCTCTCGCTCATGGTCGACTACTATGTTATGCTGACGATACGCAGCTGCTCGATTGCTCGCCATCTGACAGTGACAGTCTGTCACAGCTAAAAATCCGCCTGGAAGAATCAGCAACATCAGTGCAACAATGGTTCAAAAATAACTCTCTGAAAATGAACGCAACAAAAACCGATTTCATCATTCTTGGAACCAAACAAAGGGTGGAAAAAGCGTCGAACTTCCAGTTTGATCTGTCTGGCACCACACTTCAGTCATCACATGCCATACAAATATTAGGAGTCACCATTGACCAGACCCTGTCCTGGGACCAGCAAATCTCTACCGTGGTGCGTCGATGCTATAGCATCCTCATCTCCCTGAACAGATTTCGGCGTCACTTCACACCAAGAGCTCTCATCACAATCATTCAAGCCCATGTATTCTCTCAAATAATTTATTGCCTTCCCGTTTGGGGTGGAGCAGCTGACTATCAATTGAATCGGATTCAAAAGGTGATTAACTTCGCAGCTCGAGTGGTCACCGGTGCAAGGCGCCGGGATCACATTACTCCAACGCTGAACGCACTGCACTGGAACCGGATCGGCGAACTAATCGAGCACCGTGACTGCATCAAGGTGTATCGAGCCCTCACAGACCAAAATACCCCATCCGCAGTAAGAGCAATGTTCACCCCCCGATCAGATGTTGCCATGCGGGACACCAGGCTGACGGACACGGCGCAACTCCACCTGCCGAGGGTACGGCTGACCGGCACTCAGCGCTCATTTGTGTACAGAGCAGCGGCCGCATGGAACACTCTTCCAACAGAGACCATGAATGCCCAAACTCTGGGGAGCTTCAAAGTGGCACTACGAAAATGAAAGCCTCATCAGTAAACTGTCATCTGTATTGCACTATGAAATGGATGTATCTTCCTGTATATTATAGGGTATTGTGCTATGTGTGAACCTATGTATATGCTGCCTAACCTATGTAGAAGCTGTCAAACCGATGTCCCGAAAAACTATGTTCGCATGGATGGACTGGTTAATACAATACAATACAATAGATTATGTACATAGTATTACATAGCATAGCATGCCTGACAACATAAATTGGTACATGGTACCGATACCAAACATGAAAATGATTACTGCTCAAATCGACTGTTTTAAACAAATACATATACGTATGCTAGTAAATTATCGAGCCGTTTTCTCATATAATATAGACAAAAATATTACAAATCGGGGTGCGGCGACATATTCAAGGTCACGTAGCACGTGCATTCGAATATGTCTACGTAATCGAAAATGATCGAGCCGTTTTCCAGAGCATCAACTTTTACCGATATCAGACACGAATCGGAAAACAAAGCCCGGAGAATGGCTCAGGTTGTTTTTCTATAGAAAAACAATTCATATCATATATTTCGGAACACATCCATAAAATGGGTTTTCAGTTTTCCACGTCAAATAACATAGATGTAAAAACATATCGCCCACGCATTAAAGGGAGTGTGCCTACTGACATCGCTTATTTGGGGTTATTGGCATTGGTCTATAGAACATAATTTTCTGAATTGAACCATTACTTCATTTTTCCAGATTCACCCTAGTTGCTGAGATATTCCAAGACCCCAGGAACTTGCTTGGGAGCAAAAAGTTATCGGGTAGACCCCAGAGGGCTTCCCGCTACTAAAAGCACTGCAACTATCGATTACACCGCTAGCATATCGTTGGGACCGGCCAATAGCAATTCGACCAAACAGCTCGTGCACGCTGATAGCAGCTGCCGAACAACAGAACCTGGGCGGCCATCATGCTTTTCGACGGTTTGTTTACATTGAACCAGACTAGTTATTAATTTGTATGCGATGTTCGGGCTCGCACTAAGAGCTGGAGTTTTCGCAGCAGTTGGTCGCCAGGGACCGCTAGTGAGCCATGGTGTTTACCCTGGCTCACTAGCGGTCCCTGGCGGCCTGAAGCTGCTAAAACTCCAGCTTTTAGTGCGAGCTATCTCGTTCGTATCTTTGGTAGTTGTGTTATCGTGGTTTTAGTTTGGTAATTGGTATTGTCCTTCCAGTAACTTGACAATCCTGGCTGATATAAGTCACGAATAACAACAACATGCAAACTATACCAACTCGAATGAAACAAGGGCGGAATGATTTGAACCCCAGGCAAGCAAGTATTCGCAAAGCACTCGGCACTGAACCACAGTAGCAAAAGGCGAGGGAAATGCATATTGGGTACAATATTATTACGTCATAAGTTTCTGAAGTGTCAACTACTATGAAGTACAGTGATACAATACCTTTAATAATGATTAACAAGAAAATTCAAACTAAAACAAAAATACTTTGAATAAGTCTTTAATTAGCTTTCAACTCAAAATCAGATATATTTTGCAATGCTACACAAGAATGGCAACAGTGACGTCATTAACGAAGCTTGCTACGGGACTTGGGTGTATTAAACGGGAATATGGGATGATAGCCTTTGACGATACCCGCTTCTCAACATATAATCAGGAACAACTCGCCACAAATGGTTAAGTGCGCCGAGAAGCATGACAATGACTTTGTAAACAAATCGCCGACGCTAAATAGGTCGCCGTCGATGTGCATCGATGAGCTTCCTATTTAATTGCCAGTTTTGTATTATTGTTTGTTAGTTTTTTGGGGAAAAATTACTATTTTTCATGATAATATAAAGCATAGTGTTATATACAGCCACAGACAAATTATACAAAACTCCTAATGTTGAAAACAAATGAAGCGATTTTCACAAATTGAGGGTCGCAACCACTAACTATGCCGCCGTTGATGTGCATCGATGAGCTTCCGATTTGATTGCCACTTTTTCCAATCGCTGTTAGTTGTAGAGGATCGCCGGGCATATAATCACAACAAGCAGAACGCACAACATATTTTCCACTCCATTGCGTAAAAAAACAATACGGGAAAAGCCCGCAGTTTGATGAGGACCAAAAGTACTTGCAAGTACCGGTCGTTAAAGGAAATAGTTCACCTTCAACATTAGTTTTAAACTGAGATAGCAGTTTTGTAGCCCGTGTTGGGAAACCCCTATCTGCAAGTTTTCTAGACTGAAAAGACTCCAGCCGAATATTTTTTTTTTTTGGCGAAGGAATGCGGTGCTGGCGAAATAATGTGGTACTGGTTCTAGCCCGGGCAGAGGATATACCATCAGCCAATCAGCTTGCAGCTGGTGCTAGCAAGCGAACCGCCGGCCGCCGGTTGGCACATCTCCAATGCGAGTCTATCCTTACTTTTGAATCTGATTGGCTGAACCATTTTTTTTACATTCGCGTGACGTCAGGACTCCGACTCAGAGAGTATGCATATAGTTTTGATAAACAATACAAATGTACGGCCTTCTGTCCTGAATCGGCGCGATATAAGGCCATTTTTGACAATATAAAAAGAAATCGTATTAAAAATATAATAAAATCGTGTTTGGTAAAAAAAAATCCAAGGTGAACTATTTCCTTTAAAAGTGTGGAACGCTTATCAACTATAACTTGAAATATCTTTCGGTAGGAAAGTTTTCATGCAAAATGTGATGAATTTCCAATATATTTTGGTCTCGTCTGGCGATTTCAAGTGCTAACTCCATTTTTGTGGGGAAAGGTCATTATTTCCCTTTAACATGTGAGCACTCATCCCTCCAACACACGTAGCACGCAGACGCACTCACGGTGGAACACTTCCGCACTCGTCACCAAGTCTCTGCAGTTGCGAATCGATATGGCTGCCACTACTAAGAAAGAGCAACAAGTATTAAGTACAATGCAGAGAAACCTAACACTTCACTCCTCCAACACACGTACCGACGCAACACGCCTCACTTACGCCAACGCCGTTTGAATGCACTTGAGCGCATGCAGTTTCTGCTTGCGAATCAAGATGGCTGCCGCGTGTGCCGAATTATTGTCTCCCATCAGTGACACTCAGTGGCGTGCGTAGAAATTCACAATGGGTCGGCTTCAGGGCCATCACTCGGTCTGAGGGGCTCTAGGTCTGAGGGAGCCCTTTGTCGGCCCACAGGCTGACAGAGGGTCCTGATTGTTCCGTTTGAGGGGCCTTTGGTTGGCGTAAGGGGCCCACGGTCGGGTTGAAGGGATCCTCCGGCGCCCCGAATTTGGGATCTTTGTCGGCCTGATGGGCCCACAGTCAACCTGATCGGTCCTCGGTCGGCTTGAGAGGACCACGATCGACCTGAAAGAGAACTCGGTCGGCTTGAGCGGGCCCCCTGTCGACCTGAGGGGCCCTCGTGCGGCATGAGGGGCCCTTAGATGATTTCCAGGCCTGATAGAACCCTTGTCATGCCTGAGCGGGTCCCAGGCTGGTCTGAGAGGGCGATTGTCGAGGCCTGAGAGGGCCTCGCACCTCCGGCGGTCACTGGCCGGAGGGGCGCCGTCACTGGCCGGAAGGGTGCCGCCATTGGCTCTAGGGGGGCACAGTAATTGGCCGAAGGGGCACTGTAACTGGCCGATGGGGCGTCGTCACTGACCGCAAGAGTGCCGTCACTGGCCGGAGGGGCGCCGTCACTGACCAGATGGGCGCCGTCATTAGATGGAGGGGCGCCGTCACTAAACAGCGTGGCACTGTCATTGGCTGGAGGGGCGCAGTCACTGGCCGGAGGGTCGCCGTCATTTGCCGGTGGGGTGCCGTCACTGGCCGGAGGGGCGCCGTCATTGGCTGGGAGGGGGGGGGGGGGGTGCAGCCACTGTCCAGAGGGGCGCCGCCATTTGCCGGTGGGGCGCCGTCAATGGCCGGAGAGGGGCCGTCACTGGTCAGAGGGGCGCCGTCACTAACCAGAGGGGCGCCGTCACTGGCCAGAGGGGCGCCGTCATTAGCCGGAGGGGCGCCGTCAATGACAGGGGGTTCCGTCACTGGCAGCAAAAGCACCGTCACTGGCCGGAGGGGCGTCCTCACTGGCCGGAGGGGCGCCGTCACCTGGCCATAAGGCGGGACATGGCTAGGTAGTGGCATCTGACCGCCGCCAGAACGCGGTACGTGACACAGTTTGCGACATGTCACGCGACAACACAGCCGTCAGCGCCGCCAAATACTCCGCTAAATATATCGGCAAAGTTACAGGTAACGCAACGGAGACAGGCGCACAACCCTGCTGAACAATGCCGATGCAATCGGGCGTCGCGTCGACAAAAACAGCCCGTTCATGAACTGCACGACAGTTAACCAGATCGTCCGCAGTGAGTGTGTCGGTACAGACAATAAACGGCAGCGCGGCCACGCAACTGGCCCAGTCTCCGTCCAACACAGCATGCACCAACTCTAATGGCAATTTAAGGCACGGTCTTACGAAATTCAGATAACCTGCCAGGCGCTGACGCCACAGAGCCGGCCACGTCGTATTGCAAACAGACAGCGCGACGCGTAAGTGACGTAACGTATCAGGCGATACACGTGTACAGCGGGCATTTAAGTCTATGTCTACGCCTAAGTACACTAGCCTAGAGACAGGGTGCAACACTGGCTTGGCAAAATTAAGCTGAAAACCTATGCTTTTTAGAAAATCAACAATTCCTGACAGCTCCGCGGCGGTACGAGACAGAAACAAAAAGTCATCCAAGTACGCCAGACCAACAACACCAGGAAAACGAGCGCGAATAACCTGTACCGTGGCACACGAAAACCATTGCATTTCACTTGGAGCTGTACTTAAACCCATCGGAAGTTTACAAAATAAATACGTTTTCCCACAATACAAAACTCCAAAATGCTCCTGGGTCGATGGAGCCAAAGGGATGTGGTAGAAGCCGTCCCGCAGGTCAAGCCTAATAGCAAAGCGATACCCGTCAGCAGAAGCCTGAAGGGCTCGCTCTACTGACGGCAGCGCACACGGACGACGCGACATATACGGAGTTAATGACGACAGGCTGTATACCAAACGCGCCACCGTTGCCGTCTTCGCTACCGCGAACAGGGGTAGCAGGCGCGGCCGTCCAGGCACCAGCACACCCGCCGACACAAAGGCCGCCACGGCCTCGGTCATCAAGTCCGAACGCGGCGTCGGATACCACACGGAAGGCACCGCCGCAGGCACACGGACACGCAGACCCCGTGACAACACACTGCACACACGAGGATGGCCCGAAAACATGGCCGAGTCTACCCGCACGGGCACCGGCGGCCGCACCCGAGACGCACTATCCACCGGCAGCCGACGAGAACCGATGAAGCTCAACGGAGACTCGCCGGCCGCCGGCAGGCCCGCGCCGTCAACGGCCGCCAGATCCGGAGACGGCGGCCCAGGAGCCGCGGCGCCGCCGGCAACGAGCAGCTCCACCAGCCCCCGACAGATGGCAGCAGCAGCAGCCGGACCGGCGCAGAGCGAAGGCCGGTCGCCGCCATCCCGCCGCCACTCTTCCTCCTCCTCTTCCTCTTCCTTCTCTTCCTCCCCCTCCCCGGCCGAAACGAGCACCGGGGCCCGGGGACGCCGCTCGCGCCACGCACCGGCGCAGCAGGGCCCGCGCCGACCAGCGGCGGCGCCCCCCGCCCCGGCTCGGAGGCCGGGGCGCTCCCCCCGGCCGAGAACAGCGCCGGAGGGCCCGCGGGCGGCGAGGGGCCGGAGTGGGGCACCGAGACCGTAGCCCCCCATGCCGCCCGCAGAGCCGCCCTAATTCGCGCGGCGCGGCGCGGCCGCCGGCGCAGCGTCCCTGGGCGGCGGGCGCAAGCCAGACGGCCGGGAGGGCCGCCCCCGCCACTGGGCGGGAGGCACGGCGGCCGGGCGGGGTCTGGCGGCGGCCGGCTGGGCTGAGTTGGATGCCGAGCCGATCCATGTTCGCCGTCCTTGCGTCGCTGACGGCGGCCGCCCAGCCGTGGTGCGCCACGATCAGAAACAGGCGCACTCGACCCCAGTACCAGCCACGCTGGTCCGCGGGAGGGCCAGCGCCGTCACTGATCATTAGCAGGCCGCGAACTTCTTCTCTCTCTCTGGTGCCGTAGTTCGATGAGCCGGCAAGCTGCTCTCGCAGGTCGGCTAACCAAAGCCGCCGCTGGGAGGCGGTCGGCCCGGCCTGTGCGTCATCGAACGCGTCCTCCACCTTCACCGCATCGCCGACGCTGCCATCGACAGCCATCTCGTCGTCGTCGTCGTCGTCGTCGATCTCGCCCCCGGTCCGGTCCGAGTCTCGAACGCTGGAGCGTAAACGGCGGGTGGGTGACGCCATGGCCGATTGGCGCACCGCCGGTAGTCCGTGCTGCAGGAGTCCGGTGCCGCGGCAGCCACTTCAGTCACCACACCTTCTCTCGTACGTCTATTCTCAACAGGGACAGAGTCGAGCCGCGTTCTGCTACCTGCTAATAAGTCGAGCCGCGTTCTGCGTTCTGCTAATTTACACAAAGGTCGCTGTCCGCGCAAATGGCTTAGCATTTTACTTTCTGTATTTAAGTTCCGCTCATTTTCTGTTCGCTTTGTTTCCACTAGCGTGAACCCCGCCGACGCGGCGTCCCGCAATTTCCCGCCAACTGTCGGCCAATAGCGGACCGGGGGTGTGCGGTGGCGCGTGCAGTGTGTACCAATGGCCTGCTGACAGGTCAGATGGTGTTATTTATTTATTTATTTGTATTTATTGCAGATCTTTGTGGTATCCAATACATGATTGGCTGTTAGTCCACAGCGTCATACATAGTGTGCTGCCGTAGTCAAAACTCATACACTCATACACTAGATCAAAATTTTCAGGTAAAAACACATACGATAGCACATAATAACACTGCTGATTAAAAGAGCGATTCGTAAACGAGTCGGCACCTGAGCCGTCACACAGCGACACAAAACGCACACCGTTATGTCTGCTGACACTAAAGCTCCGACATCAATATGTCCTTCACGCACTTCTTGAAGGAACTGGCGCTCGTGTTCCCACGGACATTGCTGTCAAGCTCATTCCATTTGCGCACGGCGCGGACAGGCACAGTCATCTTGGTCGCCTCCAAGCGGCAACGGTGTGTCTCCAATAGCCCGACAGTGGTTGCTCGTGTCGTTCGCTCGGATACATCGGCTCGGTAAGATATGAGATCTTTAAGGCGCTGTGGCCCCTGCTCTTGGTGTACCATCGAATGTACAAGCACAGAGTCTCTGTACTCAACTATTGTGTTAAATGGCATCCATCCAAGCTCCCGTCGTGCGGTTGAGGTGTGTTCATGACGATGTTTTCTGGTCACGATCCGAGTTGCGAAGTTTATGACTTTGTCTATGCGGTGGCGCTGCTGCTGTGTAGGTGGTGCCCAAGCCGGCAGACAGTACGTGATGTGTGGAAAGACGAGTGACTGAATGAGGTGTACCAATGTTTTCCGTGGAAGGGTGTCTCTGAGTTTGCTGATCGTTAGAAGGCTACCGTAGCAACGCTTCGTCACTTTACTGACCTGCCGCTGCATGTTCAGTTCCGGGTCCAAAAGCACGCCAAGAATTTTGATGCTTTGTGCTGGTTTCAAGTTCACGCCGTCGAAACTGACCGAGAAATTGGAAGCTTTTTTGACCGACGATGCAGTTCCGAAAAGTATCAGTTCAGTTTTTGAGGGGTTCACTTTCAGACCATTGGAAGTGAACCATGCAGACAGCTCAGTCAGATCCGCCTCCACGGTGAGACGCAGCTCAGCCAGATCGGACGGTGTGGGCCGTGCGCTGTGGGTGATTTGTGAGTCATCTGCGTATGATACAACGGATGCGTGGCGCGACAGATGGCATGACAGGTCGTTGGTAAAAATGTTAAACATAATCGGGCCGAGGATGCTGCCTTGTACCACTCCAAAAGTCACTTCCGTGGTTGTGCGCTCTGCGCCGGTCCGGCTGCTGCTGCTGCCATCTACTGACTGTGTTCGGCCGGTAAAATAGTCCAAGAACCAATGAGTCGAAATGCCGTACCAATTAAGCTTTTTGAACAGCTCATTTCGGTCTACGCAGTCAAACGCTTTCGACAAATCACAGGAGGTTAAGCACGTAACTCGCCCCTCATCCCTGTGAGCAGATATCGCACTAACAACATCGACCGCAGCACGCTCCGTGGAATGGTTAGCTCTGTACGCATATTGCGTCGGCGACATGATGCGATTTTCAGTTAAGTAACTACTGAGCTGAATGCTTATAAGTTTTCCGGTTATTTTTGCCATCACACTAAGGACACTAACTGGCCTAAAACTCGCGGGCTGCAGCCTATCACCTGCCTTGTAGATAGGCACCACCTTGGCATGTTTCCACACGGCGGGTACCTTTCCTGTGATGATGGACGAGTTGATGATCCGCAGCATGTGGGGGCCGACCACGGGGAAGCAGCGCCTGACCAGCTGCAGTGACACACGGTCGCTGCCGGTCGCCTTGGAGCTGCTCATCCGCTGCTCAGCGTGGTTATGAGTGACCAATGAGCGGCGAGCTGTGGCGGTGTGCCACCAGATGTGTCAGTGGTGTCTCGCTATCCGGCGGAGTCTCGATTCTGTCCCTGTTGAGAATAGACGTACGAGAGAAGGTGTGGTGACAGAAGTGGATGCCGCGGCCCCGGACTCCTGCAGCACGGACTACCGGCGGTGCGCCAATCGGCCATGGCGTCACTCACCCGCCGTTTACGCTCCAGCGTTCGAGACTCGGACCGGACCGGGGGCGAGATCGACGACGACGACGACGACGACGAGATGGCTGTCGATGGCAGCGTCGGCGATGCGGTGAAGGTGGAGGACGCGTTCGATGACGCACAGGCCGGGCCGACCGCCTCCCAGCGGCGGCTTTGGTTAGCCGACCTGCGAGAGCAGCTTGCCGGCTCATCGAACTACGGCACCAGAGAGAGAGAAGAAGTTCGCGGCCTGCTAATGATCAGTGACGGCGCTGGCCCTCCCGTGGACCAGCGTGGCTGGTACTGGGGTCGAGTGCGCCTGTTTCTGATCGTGGCGCACCACGGCTGGGCGGCCGCCGTCAGCGACGCAAGGACGGCGAACATGGATCGGCTCGGCATCCAACTCAGCCCAGCCGGCCGCCGCCAGACCCCGCCCGGCCGCCGTGCCTCCCGCCCAGTGGCGGGGGCGTCCCTCCCGGCCGTCTGGCTTGCGCCCGCCGCCCAGGGACGCTGCGCCGGCGGACGCGCCGCGCCGCGCGAATTAGGGCGGCTCTGCGGGCGGCATGGGGGGCTACGGTCTCGGTGCCCCACTCCGGCCCCTCGCCGCCCGCGGGCCCTCCGGCGCTGTTCTCGGCCGGGGGGAGCGCCCCGGCCTCCGAGCCGGGGCGGGGGGCGCCGCCGCTGGTCGGCGCAGGCCCTGCTGCGCCGGTGCGTGGCGCGAGCGGCGTCCCCGGGCCCCCGGTGCTCGTTTCGGCCGGGGAGGGGGAGGAAGCGGAGGAAGAGTGGCGGCGGGATGGCGGCGACCGGCCTTCGCTCTGCGCCGGTCCGGCTGCTGCTGCTGCCATCTGTCGGGGGCTGGTGGAGCTGCTCGTTGCCGGCGGCGCCGCGGCTCCTGGGCCGCCGTCTCCGGATCTGGCGGCCGTTGACGGCGCGGGCCTGCCGGCGGCCGGCGAGTCTCCGTTGAGCTTCATCGGTTCTCGTCGGCTGCCGGTGGATAGTGCGTCTCGGGTGCGGCCGCCGGTGCCCGTGCGGGTAGACTCGGCCATGTTTTCGGGCCATCCTCGTGTGTGCAGTGTGTTGTCACGGGGTCTGCGTGTCCGTGTGCCTGCGGCGGTGTCTTCCGTGTGGCGTCCGACGCCGCGTTCGGACTTGATGACCGAGGCCGTGGCGGACTTTGTGTCGGCGGGTGTGCTGGCGCCTGGACGGCCGCGCGCCTGCTACCCCCTGTTCGCGGTAGCGAAGACGGCAACGGTGGCGCGTTTGGTATACAACCTGTCGTCATTAACTCCGTATATGTCGCGTCGTCCGTGTGCGCTGCCGTCAGTAGAGCGAGCCCTTCAGGCGTCTGCTGACGGGTATCGCTTTGCTATTAAGCTTGACCTGCGGGACGGCTTCTACCACATCCCTTTGGCTCCATCGACCCAGGAGCATTTTGGAGTTTTGTATTGTGGGAAAACGTATTTATTTTGTAAACTTCCGATGGGTTTTGTAACGGCCCGATCTGTAGTGACGTGATGATGTGTGTGACGTCTGCTCTTCCCTCCGGTCTGGTTGTAAAGACAGAGTGCTTCGGCGGCAGAGATGATATTTGCAGTCAGTCACCAAACACAACACACAGACGGCGTTACTTTACCCGGTTACTGAGTGCCAACAGAGAGTAGAGCAAGAGTCAACAGAGCAGCAAGATGTTATCGGCTCGAGGGTCGCTTCCCGACTCCGCGCCCCCCTGATTGACCCCGAGGCAGCCGCTTTTATACACGGTCCAAAGGGCAACGCATAACCAGTATACACTGGTATGAGCCGACCTCTGGCACGTGATACGCGCTCTGCCTCGCCTGGTCACGCGCTGGTCACGTGTTCACCGTGTGGGATACGCCCGACCGGGTACGCCCACCCGGAACCGTTGCGCGGCACTGCAACACTCCCTGGCTTATATCGCATCCCTACCCCAGACAGACACTTGACATTTGGTCACCCTGTCCCAACACCAAAAGCGAGGGCTCGATGACAGGCCATGCGTCACTAGCCGGGCCGGCGCACGGCCACTTGTTGAAATAACACATCTGCGTGGCGGCAGAGTGCAGCGACAAAATCATTAAAGTGATATCTGGTCTGTGAATTAGAATGATACTATAGGCGCACGAGTAGGGTGGTTTCTAAAGCGGTTGGAATCAGAGCCAGTGAATTAGGTGTTTTCAAAAAGATGCTATAAGTCGGAGCTAGAACAATGAACATATATGAGACTGTACCGGGTGCTAACAATACCGGCTGCTACAATACCTCCCCTCCTAATAACGCAGCATTTTTGGTCGGGAAAAAAAATGCTCGCTTCCGTCGCCTGAAGGGCAAAGGAAGACCATAAACAGGACCGCGCGGGCGCAGCGCGGACCGATGATACCAATTAATGCTACAACCCCCCGCCATGCTACATAAACGGTGAAGCCGTACGCGAGCACTACCCCGCTACCCAGCACATATACACAAACCCAAAGCCCACCGTAAACATAACAATCCTTGACCCGGCAAGGATAACACACAGTCAGCACTGGGCACGCGCTCGGCAGCGCGTCCACAGCAGGGCGACACGGCGCTGGGCGTCTCATGACTGACGACGCAGGCCGGTCCGAACGTCTCACACAGCACTGGGCGCGCGCTCGGCAGCGCGGCCACAGCAGGGCGACACGGCGCTGGGCGTCTCGTGACGACGCAGGCCGGTCCGAAGGGGTGTGCCTCACACCGGGGAGAAAGCAAGAGATGTCGGTCTGGTACCCGTTAGTACTGACGCGACGGATGTCGGAGTAGCGAGTGGAGCACCACCTCGTGGCGGTGATGCGTCCCCTCCGACAGGTTGCTGCCGCATGGCAGACGGCTGCACAGGGCTGGCTGTGCACTGCGAAACTTGGCCAACGTCATGATCGACAGGGCGGTACTGCGGCGGCGATGCCATGGGCGACAATTCCTGCATTTCCATGGCTGGCTCCTCTGGGCTTTCGTCGGGCGGTAACGGAGGACGGACTGGGCGGAATCGTGCTAGGGAATAATTACGGGGGTTGGGGCAGCAACAATGCTTCAGAATGAAGTACAGGCAGAACAGGGTCATCACACCAATGACGATCATGAGCAGCATGGTTTTGGAGAAACCAGATGGGCTGTCAATTGTCACTTGTTCAAGGGGTTGGGCTTCCAAATGATTGAAATAAGCGTCAGCATGCATACCATTGATGTGTAATTCAGGCAAAAGGGAAACGTTATGCGTTGTTAGGTTGTTGAGCCTTTCGGACCATTCCTTGCGCCAGATGGGTAAGGACATATTGTTGTACAGGGCATTGGACGTAAATGTAGGAAGTTCCAGGTGTGTCTCACTGGCGTAGTATGGGGGCAGGTAGAATGAGTCGCCTGACGCCGAGCATTCTGCTTCTAACGTTATAGTATCAACGGATCGAATGATGTAGACCGGATGACTCGTTTGAGTAGAGGCACAAAAGATCGTGAGCGAAAACGGGGGGCGTGAGACCAATAACCATTGACCTTTGGACAGATAATAAGCTTTGGGGGCATTGTCGGCGGGAGTGATTTGTGGCGAACAATACTTGAGTGTTGATACAGCATCCTGACGGAAAAGTGCTGTTACACATGAAGTTGAGCCAGCTGTGGAATATGCCGGTTCATGGAGTGGGCAGAATGGTTGTCGGGCCAAGATACATGTTTCGATTTCGGATTGCTCAGGTTGTATGTAATGCCTCCGGTTCTCAGACATTAGGAGATAACGAGGTTTGTTTGGATAATAGCTGAGGGAAACATTGTGGTCATGAAGAGGTACCTGATACGGGAAGAATCGATACACATCAAAGGCGTGTATGGTATGGAGTAGAGGGATGTAGAAGAGGACGTGATAAGTGTCTATTCCTGCAATTAGTTTAGTTTTGACAACTCTGACGTATTCATTGACCTGATCAGAAGAGAATGGCAGTGCAAAGTTGGGAGGTAGGTTCTTATTGATCTTTCTGAGGAGACGGCCAAACTCGCGACGGGGAATAAGTCCCTTGTGCAAAATACCAGCTTGTGCCAGTGCGAATTTGTGCGAGATAGAGCTAAGTTCAGAATACAAATACTGGACGGCTTGTGTCAGCCTGATGATGCTGTCGGTCAGTTCGGTCACGTGAGAGAAAAGTTCGATTTTATTGCTGTTGCGACGGACCGATAAAAAGAGTTTACTGTAGGCCGTATTTAGTGAGTTCACAGCCGTAGACAAGGAGCGTAAGGCGCGGCGGTTCTGAGAAGTGGCTACTCGAGTTGAATTGAGAACTTTAAGAGTACCGTTGAATTTATGTGCCATTGCAACATCTTTATCGTTGATGAGTTTTACGTTGCGCGTTAGATGTTTGATCTCGCTTTCTGTAGCCGTTCCAAACAAATATGATAGAGCGTTTCCAATGCCATTTATCAATCCTCGTTTGGCCCGGGATGGTACCGCTGGTGCATCAGGATCGGGTAATACGCGTTTGCTGCGTCGAGCAATGGAGCGCCGATTTGGATCTGGGATCTCTGGATCCTGAGCCGTGGGAGGATACAGCAAGTCTCGGAATGTCCGCAATAAACCTTCAGTTTCACTGTTAAGGGCGGTGAGGGACGCGTCTAGTTGGTTAATGTATAGTTTCATCAATGGGGCTGCCGGGGCCGTTTGAGCGGTTACGTTAATAAACTTGCGTGATCGTAATTCTGCTACTAGGGATATGAGATCCTTACGGGACTGGGACAATAGTTGGGTCTCCGTGCGATAGGGGGCGATGTTAGTAGATATGGTGATAGCCCAGGAACTGTAGCTAGGATAGATTTTACCGACAGGGATGAAGAGATGCCCTGGATCAGTCGGGGTTTGTTCTGCGTGGAGCGCCATGGCCACCACGGCGAGCCAGCCAAGGAGTGCAATCATCGCAGCCATGTTTCGTCGCCTGCAACGTAGAAATCGCACGTTAGCCGAGGCTTGGAAACAGAAGCTCTGCACAAAACAACAAAACACTCAAGACCTTTGGGTGCCAATCGGGCGAAACGTCTAGATCAGCCGAATCTGCCTTTGCAAATGATTGCCGAGTTGGAGCAATATTTGGGTCTGTTGTCCCTGTAGACAAACAGTCCATGTCATACTGGACCCTTGGTCTTTTGTCATCGTCGTTCGTCCGCTCTTGTGATATGTCACGTTGTCGTTTTGGTACGTACCTTGGTCTGTTGGGGTTGTACCTGTGACATCCAAAGGGAGCATTTGCGTCAACAAGTCCAGCGACTGGACCTTGCGACCTGAGCGAATACCGTGTATTCCTACCTTCTAAAGGAGCTGTGTCAACAGGGTCAGTGACTGGACCCTGCGACCTGAGCGAATACCTCGTATTCCTCGGCTGCCTCTGTGTCAGCGGTGTCAGTTGGCCGAGCTCATCATACTCCGGTGAATATGGCGAGAAGACTGCGGGACTGGCGGTTGCTGCTGAAGGTCGTAGCGGACGGGCTTCTATTTCCTCTTCTTTCTGCTCTACACAAGCGTCTGGCTGCTCCTCAGGACAGTAGACGGGTGGTGAGTTGTTCGTCAGCTGCGTCGCGGGAACCGGCTGCGTGAATCCCTGGTACCAATCTTGGTCACTGAAGGGCAGACGGGCAGCGCGAAGCGGCTGTTGACGGACGGGCTGTTCTTCCGGCATTTTACTCACCTGGACAGGCTGGCGGATCGAATTGTAGGACCTGTCCCACACGTCATTTGCGTCCCGATGGCGAAGATTTTCTGAATGAACTATTTTCGTTTTGCCCGTGTGCATGTTTTTGATGCAGTAGTTTTCCTTTCCCAATTTAGATACGACACGGAAGTAGTTCTTCCAGTAAAGTGTCAGTTTTGTGGAGTTTCCTGGTTGTACAGAAGGATCGAAATAGAATACCAGGTCTCCCGGTTTGAAATTGGATGGAATAGCGGTGTTCGAAATGAGCGACTTGTTGTGTTCCCTTGCTTGTTGCATGTTGTTTGCTACCTGTGTGTAAGCGTTGTGTAGGTGTTCGAACATCGCGGGCACATACTCCTCTCCAGTGTAGCGGTGACGGGGCTGGAGTAGGGTATCAACTGGCAACACGGGATCTCGGCCATACATCACAAAGTATGGAGAATACTTTGTCGACTCATTCTTACTCATCCGATATGCTCCTAAACAAGGCTGTAGGATTTCCTCCCATTTTGTTTGATCTTCACTAATTTGTTTTTGAATCATCTCATTCATGCAACGGTGGAAGCGTTCAGTTTTCCCGTTTGACTGAGGGTGATAACTTGAAGTGCGGATTCGTGAAATTCCCAATTCCTTGTGAACAACGTTCAATAATGCATTGCAATATTCGGTACCTTGATCACTAATAACTAGTCTTGGGCAGCCATGACGGGGAATGAATTCATTCAGAAGAAGCTGAGCGATCGTGTTAGCAGATTTGTCTGGAATGGCATATGCTTCTGGCCATCCACTAAAATGATCAACAATAGTACACACATACTTGTTTCCTGCATCGGAAACGGGGAATGGACCACATGTATCAATGCCAACAATTTCCATTGGTGCTGAAGGCATTGGCATATCTTGCATTGGTCTTCTCTCTTTGGCTAACTTTTTGCGCTGACATGTCTCACACGACTGAACATACTGCATCACATCTTTTAGAAGGGTTGACCAATAATATGACTTGGAAATCTTGTCTGTTGTCTTTTCAATTCCTAAATGACCTCCTAAATAACCGTCATGTGCTCCTTCTAATACTATCTTTCTATACATTGGTGGAACGACAAGTTGCATGCGGGTATGGGGTCTGGTTTTGGTACCTCGTTCTAAATGATGCAAAAGACCATTTTCTGAACAATATGTTGACGCTATTTGTGGATCGGGTGTATCCTTCTGCAATTCAGTAATGATGACTTGAGTGTCATCATCTTCCCGTTGTGCCTGTTTTAGAGTTTGTTCATCAAAATCGTGATAGTCTAGTGGTTTGTTTTCTTTTTCTACTGGTTCTTCGTCAGACATGGTGACAGCGTTGTCAACAACATTGATTTGAGTTTTCTGTACTACATTGACATCTGTCATTTCACCTTGCCAGTCTAAATGCTCGTTATCATGTAAATTTCCAGCAAATGGAGTATTGTGAAGTCTAGATAGCATATCTGCGGCAACATTTTTGGGGCCTGATATGTACTCTATTTTGCAAGCATATTCTCCCAAAATGATGGCCCATCTCTGTATACGCGGATTTTTCATCTCACTTGTGAACAAATGCTTCAGCGGTTTGTGGTCTGTATAAACAGTGACGTCAGTGCCGATCAGAATCGGCCTCAGCTTCCCAAGACTATAAACAATCGCGAACGCCTCGCGCTCGATAGTAGGCCACTTCTGTTTTTGTTCCGAGAATTGATGAGAGACATACTGAATGACTCGGTCATGACCTTCGTGCTCTTGCATCAATACTGCACCCATCGCGTATTGAGAGGCATCTGTATATAGTTTGAACGGTTTGGAAATATCTGGAAATGCCAAAATGGGCGCCTGCAGCAGTGACTGCTTGAGGTACTCGAATGCGGTTTGTGCCTCATCAGTCCATTTAAAACGGGCATTTTTTCGGGTGAGGGCTGTGAGGGACTTTGCAATTTTGCTGAAATTTGGAACGTACTTCCTGTAGTAAGAAGTCATGCCGAGGAAACTGCGAACTTCGCGGATATTTTCTGGCGGCTTGAGATTTTCTATCACGGAGACTTTTTCAGTGTCAACCGAGATTCCTTTGTCAGAGATAATGTGCCCAAGGTAATTAAGCTCTTTTCTGATAAATTCACACTTCGAAATTTTGAGTTTCAGGTTTGCTTTGCGTAAGCGATCTAGCACTTCTCCGAGGTGCCTGATATGGTCGTCAAAAGTCTCACTGAACACGATAATGTCATCTACAAATGCTAGGGCAAAATGTCGGATATCGCCCAAAACGGCATTTATGCAATTTTGGAAAACCGCTGGGGCTCCCGCCAGGCCAAAAGCCATACAGTTGTATTCCCAAACCCCTGCGTCTGTTCCAAAAGCGGTCTTTTCTTTGTCTTCTTCTCTGATGGGGATTTGCCAAAATCCTTGTTTTAGATCCAAACTGGTTCGAAACTTTGATTTGCCTAGCGAGTAAAATATGTCTTCTGCTGATGGAATGCTGGCAGCAGGACGGATTGTGATAGCGTTTAATTTTCGAAAGTCTACACAAAGTCTCATAGAGCCATCTTTCTTTGGGACCAAAAGTATCGGGGACATCCAGGGGGAATTGCTGCGCCTAATCACTTTAGCCTTGAGCATGTCCTGCATCTGCTCCTCTAAAATGTGACGGTATGCTAAAGGGGGGCGTCTTGGGGCCTGATATGACGGGGGATGGTCTTGCGTATTGATTCTCATTTCTGTGATATTTGTTGTGGTAAGCTCCTCGTCTTTCTGCACAAAAATATCCAAGTTGTTCTCTAAAAGTTTGATCAATGCTTCGCGATGATCGTCAGACACATGATCTAATTTGAAAGTTGACAGCACGTCTGAAGGACTGATTTCTTGTTTTGTCCCGTCTGTCGTAACAGATGAAATGTTTGGTTTTTGTTCCTCCTCTCTATATTTGGTTGCTGTGCCCAAAACTTGGCCTTTCTTGAGCCGGATATATCTACCAGTTTCGTTAACAATGGCCCAAGGGATATGCCTGTTTTTGGACAGTTTGACCAGCGCATTTGGCAGCAAAACGCCTGGTTCGTCTTCAAAACATGGGGATGAGGGGAGCTGTGAGACAACAAAATTTTCTCCTGCCGGCTTCTTCTTGGAAATGAAGCATTTGATTTGAACGTCCGAACGTGGGAAGACGTCTACGTCCTCCGCAAGTCTCACAAGGTTGATTTCTGTCTTTTCCTGACCTGACTTTGCTTTTAATGGGTACACTGAGTTGCCAATGATCAGGGTTTGAGAGTCAAAGTCCAATATAGCCTTGCGGGTTTTGAGAAAGTCAACCCCCAAAATCATGTCATGCTTGAAATCTTTCACTACAACAAAATCGTGATACATTCTGATTTTTCCAAGGGTAATGCGGATTCTGACTACTTTGGATACTTCTAGGGAATGACCAGTGGCCGAACGGAGGGTAATGTTAGTCGAATTTGAAGTTGATTTTACCAATTGGGGGTCACACAGTTTGAGAAATTCTTCGCTAACTAGAGAGAGTTGTGCACCGGTGTCGAGGAGTGTTCTGAATTGATGTGTGCCAATGTGAATGTCAATGTAGGGGCAATTTTCACTTACCTGTAGGACGAAAACTGACTGCGCTTTCTCCTCTCCCGGGTGAGGCTCTACTAGTTTTCCTGCTGCCGATGCAGGGTGTGAGGCGTCTGTGGCGCTGCCGTGCTCTCGGCAGCCGCTCGCTTACGACATGCCCGTTGTACGTGCCCAGGTATACCGCAGTAGTGACAGATGGGCCGGTGGTCCGAGGTCCAGCGATAATCCTGTGGATTAACTCTGTCAGCGCCCATTGGAGGTCTGTTTGGGACGGGGTGACGCGGCGGGTTGTAGCCCTGACGGCTCTGCTGCCGAAAATGCGGTGGGGGTGTGCGACCTTGCTGGTGCTGCTGATACGGCTGGCGCTGGTACTGTTGATACGGCTGGCGCTGGTACTGCTGTGGAGGAGGGCGGTTATGCTGGTACTGTTGGTTGGCCTGCGGTTGGACCTGAAATGGCGGAGGTTGCGGTTGTGGAAGCGGCTGAGGTTGATGCTGTGTGGTGAGAACCTGACAAATATTTGCCAGCGTTTCGGTCACAGTGTCTAGTCGTTTTTCAACAGAGTCCATTTTGTCTATTGCATTGCAGTCCATGGGTTCGGGGGCGGAGGTATTGTCGTGGTACAAGGCTAAATGGTCCTTCATCTGCTGTTCGTGCATGGCATGGTTGTAGGCGTCAGTCAGGGAGGCGGGCATTTTTCTGGCAATGCTCTCCTGAAGGCGGCGGTTTCTAAGTCCATTGATAAAAGCGTTGGTCACCGTCTCAGTCACCTCTTTCTCCCTCAGTCGTTCCTGGTCGTATGCTTGGTAGGACAGGAGTCGGATTCGCTCAGCAAAATCGGAGACGGATTCATTTACATGCTGAAGGGCGTTTCGGAGCTTTTGTTTTGAGTAGGCAGCAGGATTGAGGTGGCCGTAGCGGGTGGTCACGGCGGCTTTGAGTTGAGGCCAGTTTGTCAGGTTTGGTCGGGTGTCTCGAAAGAAGTTAAGGGCTGATCCCTTAAGGAGTTGAGAGGCGGCCCACAGGGTTTGGGATTCGTCGTTTGAAACAGATGCGTAAATGTCGTCCATGTCCAGCAACCATTTGGCAAAGGCATCGGCATTTGATCCATCAAAAGTGGTTTTCTTGGCCATGAGTGTTTGTGATACAGTGAATCGGTTTCCAAGACTACGAACTGACTGAGCGATATCTATGAGCACATTTGGATCCATGGCGCTAGCGTTTGCGTTAAATTGACTTTTAAAATTGGCTATATCTGACTTTGATAAAATAGGTGTGAGGCACTTACCTGCTTCGGGCTGGCCTGTTCGGTGAGGAGACGTTTCAGTCACCAGTCGTCCTCGTTCGTCTGGGCTGCGGCTCTTGCGGGCTTCGTTGGCGTCGGCGTCGGCTTGGGAGTGGGAGCTGGGCTCCAGCTTGGTACGTTTTCAGATGGGCAGGGGACGTCACTGGGCCGGTCACAGAAGCAGAGAGGTGGTGGCTCTGACCTTGCAGCTACTGGCTGCACTGGCGATGCTGGTGACGATGGCGGCGGCCGCGTGTAGGTGCCGTCAGGTGCGTATTTTGGCACTGACCTGGGAGGCCACACCCCGTTGCAACGAAGAGGTAGTTCCTCTTCGGTCAGGGTCTTGCCGTCGGCTGAAGGACGGCGCTTGTTGATTGAGATTGAAGTGTTGGGCTCCGTGAATATCTGGCTGTTGGCGAACTTGGTGGCGAGTGGCTTGTTGCAGGCTTTGTAGACTTCCAGTGGCGTAGGCAGCGGAGCTGGACGGCCAACTTGGTTGGGTGGCGAGCCGATCGGGCAGCGGACAGCGGCCTGCCGGGCGGAGAGGTATGTGTGCTCCCTCTGCGCTCCCAGGATGGCACCTGGCGTTGGCCCGAACTTGCAGCAGCGGGCTAAGCAGAGAAAACAGCTGCACCGATGAAATTCTTCTGTAGAGGTCGTCACGAGGTCACAGCCACAGCTGTGGCAATAGCCGCAGTCCGAACAACGGCTCGGGTCTGGATCGTAATGACAGCTACAGCTGTGATCGATGTGGAGACGGAGGCGGCGGGTGAAATAAGCTCGATGGTAGGGGCAGACAGTATAGCGGATGATCTCAGGTGACTCTAGTAGGTGTAGTACTGGGATGAACTTGTCCCAGCACTCGCACTGCCCGTTCTTGCCTTGATGACCCAGGCGGGGCCGAGCAGTGGTGCTGATGTCTTGGTCTGGTAGAGTCGGGAGTTGAAACTGGATGATGGTCTTCTTGGTACTCTCCTGGCGGGCTTCTTCAGTCATCTGAGGCGATTGATGACCTGGGATGACCTTGAAGCATCCGGGTCACGGCACCAATGTAACGGCCCGATCTGTAGTGACGTGATGATGTGTGTGACGTCTGCTCTTCCCTCCGGTCTGGTTGTAAAGACAGAGTGCTTCGGCGGCAGAGATGATATTTGCAGTCAGTCACCAAACACAACACACAGACGGCGTTACTTTACCCGGTTACTGAGTGCCAACAGAGAGTAGAGCAAGAGTCAACAGAGCAGCAAGATGTTATCGGCTCGAGGGTCGCTTCCCGACTCCGCGCCCCCCTGATTGACCCCGAGGCAGCCGCTTTTATACACGGTCCAAAGGGCAACGCATAACCAGTATACACTGGTATGAGCCGACCTCTGGCACGTGATACGCGCTCTGCCTCGCCTGGTCACGCGCTGGTCACGTGTTCACCGTGTGGGATACGCCCGACCGGGTACGCCCACCCGGAACCGTTGCGCGGCACTGCAACACTCCCTGGCTTATATCGCATCCCTACCCCAGACAGACACTTGACATTTGGTCACCCTGTCCCAACACCAAAAGCGAGGGCTCGATGACAGGCCATGCGTCACTAGCCGGGCCGGCGCACGGCCACTTGTTGAAATAACACATCTGCGTGGCGGCAGAGTGCAGCGACAAAATCATTAAAGTGATATCTGGTCTGTGAATTAGAATGATACTATAGGCGCACGAGTAGGGTGGTTTCTAAAGCGGTTGGAATCAGAGCCAGTGAATTAGGTGTTTTCAAAAAGATGCTATAAGTCGGAGCTAGAACAATGAACATATATGAGACTGTACCGGGTGCTAACAATACCGGCTGCTACAGTTTAAGTACAGCTCCAAGTGAAATGCAATGGTTTTCGTGTGCCACGGTACAGGTTATTCGCGCTCGTTTTCCTGGTGTTGTTGGTCTGGCGTACTTGGATGACTTTTTGTTTCTGTCTCGTACCGCCGCGGAGCTGTCAGGAATTGTTGATTTTCTAAAAGGCATAGGTTTTCAGCTTAATTTTGCCAAGTCAGTGTTGCACCCTGTCTCTAGGCTAGTGTACTTAGGCGTAAACATAGATTTAAATGCCCGCTGTACACGTGTCTCGCCTGATACGTTACGTCACTTACGCGTCGCGCTGTCTGTTTGCAATACGACGTGGCCGGCTCTGTGGCGTCAGCGCCTGGCAGGTTATCTGAATTTCGTAAGACCGTACCTTAAATTGCCATTAGAGTTGGTGCATGCTGTGTTGGACGGAGACTGGGCCAGTTGCGTGGCCGCGCTGACGTTTATTGTCTGTACCGACACACTCACTGCGGACGATCTGGTTAACCGTCGTGCAGTTCATGAACGGGCTGTTTTTGTCGACGCGACGCCCGATTGCATCGGCATTGTTCAGCAGGGTTGTGCGCCTGTCTCCGTTGCGTTACCTGTAACTTTGCCGATATATTTAGCGGAGTATTTGGCGGCGCTGACGGCTGTGTTGTCGCGTGACATGTCGCAAACTGCGTTATATTCCGATAATTTAGGAGTGGTATTTAATTTACACATGTTTTCGGGCCATCCTCGTGTGTGCAGTGTGTTGTCACGGGGTCTGCGTGTCCGTGTGCCTGCGGCGGTGCCTTCCGTGTGGCGTCCGACGCCGCGTTCGGACTTGATGACCGAGGCCGTGGCGGACTTTGTGTCGGCGGGTGTGCTGGCGCCTGGACGGCCGCGCGCCTGCTACCCCCTGTTCGCGGTAGCGAAGACGGCAACGGTGGCGCGTTTGGTATACAACCTGTCGTCATTAACTCCGTATATGTCGCGTCGTCCGTGTGCGCTGCCGTCAGTAGAGCGAGCCCTTCAGGCGTCTGCTGACGGGTATCGCTTTGCTATTAAGCTTGACCTGCGGGACGGCTTCTACCATATCCCTTTGGCTCCATCGACCCAGGAGCATTTTGGAGTTTTGTATTGTGGGAAAACAGAGACAGAGTCGAGTCGAGACCAGAGTCGAGGACGGGACCTAGCCTGAGGGCGGCACCTGGCTTGAAGGCAGTGGCGCACGCAGGGGGGTCAAAGGGGTCAGCTGACCCCCCCCCCCCCGAAATTTCTGAGGGGGCCCGCATAAAAAGGACCCGTATTCTGGCAGGGGCCCGGTCTTGGTAAGGCCTCATGGAGCCAAGGGACCGGTGCTGGCAAAGGCGTGATATGGGGCCCGGTCAGGACGAGGGCCCGATCCTTGCATATTCTTGATGCGGGTCCATTTCTGGTAGGGGCCCGGTTTTGGTCAGGCCCGATCGAGGCAGGGGCCCGGTGCTGGCAAAGCCGCGGCATTGGGCCCGGTCACAACAGGGCCCGGTCCTTGCATATTCTTGATACGGGCCCCTTTCTGGTAGGGGTCCGGTCTTGGTCAGGTCCGATCGAGGCAGGGGCCCGGTGCTGGCAAAGGCGTGATATGGGGCTCGGTCAGGACGAGGGCCCGGTTACAACAGGGCCCGCTCCTTGACAATTATTTGATAGGGGCCCCCTCCTGATAGGTGTGGTGTCGTCGTCGGTCCTGCTCTGGTCGGTCAAGTGAGAGGCGAGTTGCGGAATGCAGGTCTGTATTGGATCGAGTCCGGAGGCACACTGACACCCTACCATGCTAGACACTCACGACGTCACATACATGGTTGGGTGAGCAGCCAATGAGGTAATCCAGTCAGGCCTGGTACCCTTACAGTGCACCAATCGGGTGCCGCGTGCGGCTGGCCACGGGACGGTGGCCGGCGCCCGCGGCGGTAGGTCGCATGCACCGGGCGGCCGCGCGCCGCGCGGTGACCCGACAGTGGCAGCATGCTGTGCCGCCGGGGCGACTGGGCGCGCTCACAACAATAGGGGCCCATTCCTGGTAGGGGCCCGATCAAGACAGGGCCCGGTGGTGGCAGAGGCGTGATATGGGGTCCGGTCAGGTCAAGGGCCCGGTCACAACAAGGCCCGGTCCTTGCAAATTATTGATACGGGCCCGTTCCTGGTAGGGGCCCGGTCTTGGTCAGGCCCGATCGAGGCAGGGCCCAGTGCTAGCAAAGGCGTGATATGGGTCCCGGTCAGGACGAGAGCCCGGTCACAACAGGGTCCGGTCCTTGCAAATTCTTGATACAGGCCCGTTCCTGGTAGGGGCCAGGTTTGGTCAGGCCTGATCGAGGCATGGGCCCGGTGCTAGGAAAGGCGTGAAATGGGGCCCGGTCAGGACGAGGGTCCCGTCGTCCGTCACAACAGGGTCCGGTCCTTACAAATTATTGATACGGTCACGTTCTGGTGACACGGGCCCGTTCCTGGTAGGGGCCCGGTCTTGATCAGGCCCGATCGAGGCAGGGGCCCGGTGCTGGCAAAGACGTGATATGGGGCCCGGTCAAAACGAAGGCCCGGTCCTTGCATATTCTTGATACGGGCCCGTTGCTGGTAGGGGTCCGGTCGTGGTCAGCTCCCATCGAGGCAGGGGCCCGGTGCTGACAAAGGCGTGATATGGGGCCCGGTCAGGACAAGGGCCCGATCACAACAGGGCCCGCTCCTTGTATTTTTGTATACGGGCCAGTTACTGGTAGGGGCCCGTTCCTGGTAGGGGCCCGTTCCTGGTAGGGACCCGATCAAGGCCCCGGTGCTGGCAGAGACGTGATATGGGGCTCGGTCAGGTCTAGTCTCTGACCAAAACTAGTGGCTAGAACAAACATGAACTAAATTTATCCCTTTACAACTGATAAATATGTGTTTTTTCCCTAGGGTTACATTGAAAAGGTCACGATTTTATAACTTGACCTTAGGTCACCGATATAGAAAATCTGAGATATTGTAGTCCCTAATAACCTCATGACGTGCCATGAGTTTCATGTCGCTCGATTAACCATTGTGCCGGTGGTGCTACCTAGAAGTTGTTTGGTGATCATGTCATTTGAACTGACCTGGCCTGGCCGGGACCCATTTGTTTTGCCAAAACGTGGCTTAGCTATTCATTTCAAGTTGCTGAAAGTTTCAAGTCGATATCTATGCGTTTTCTGATTATGCCCCCCCCCCCCCCCCCAGCACCACCAGGGTTAATTCCTGTTCCGTTCGCGAACTTAGCCTAGCGTCGTTTATACGGGACTTTGACGTCCAAAGGCTGGGACATGAATCTGGGGGACCTGTAGGGGACATGAATCTGGGAGGTTAGAAAGGAAAAAAGCGCCATAATTTGGCCCAATTTCTAACATTGCCTCAATTTCCGAAGAGATAATTCATTCATGCCTAGCGAATATAAAGTCCCGTGTAAACACGGTTTCCATCTACTCTACAATTTGCGCATAAGCATCTCAAACATCTGTGGGCGTAGCCAAATAATATTGTAACGCTCAACTTCACTGATGAAATCAAATGCTTCGCTATTTGGCACATGTTACGTTTCATCGTCAATACTAGGGATCAAGGGCTACGCCACAGGTTTGAAGTTGGAGGGACGTGGATTCATGAGCTCAACGAGATATAGGGCCGAGTATATGGGATATGGTGGGAACCGGGCTCTACACCTGACCGGTCCCCTGATACATGCCTTTGCCAGCACCGGGCCACTGCCCCGATAGGGCCTGACTAAGACCGGGCCCCTATCAGGAACGGGCCCGTGCTATCAATAATTTGCTAATACCGGGCCCTCGTCCTGACCAGGCCCCATATCCCGCCTTTGGCCCCATATCGCACCGGGTCCCTGCCTCGATCGGGCCTGACCAAGACCGGGCCCCTACCCAGAACGGGCCTGTGTCACTAGAACGGGCCCGTATCAAGAATTTGCAAGGATCGGGCCCTGTTGTGACCGGGCCCCATAACACGTCTTTGCCAGCACCGGGCCCCTGCCTCGATCGGGCCTGATCAAGAAAGAGCTCGTATAAATAATTTGCAAGGACCGGGCCCTGTTGTGACGGGGCCCTCGACCTGACAGGGCCCCATATCACGCCTCTGCCAGCACCGGGCCCTGCCTTGATCGGGCCCCTACCAGTAACGGGCCCGTATACATACAAATGCGAGGAGCGGGCCCTGTTGTAACCGGGCCCTCGTCCTGACCGGGCCCCATATCACGCCTCTGCCAGCACCGGGCTCCTGTCTCGATCGGGCCCCTATCAGGAAGGGGCATGTATCAAATAATTTGCAAAGACCGGGCCCTGTTGTGACAGGCCCTCGACCTGACCGGCTCCCATATCACGCCTCTGCCAGCACCGTACCCTGCCTCGCTCGGACCTGACTAAGACCGTACCCCGGCCAGGTATGGGCCCGCATCAAGGATCGGGCCCTTGTCCTGACCGGGCCACATATCACGCCTTTGCCAGCACCGGGCCCCTGTCTCGATCAGGCCTGACCAAGACCGGGCCCCTGACAGGTATGGGCCAGAATACGGGTCCTTTTGATGCGTGCCACTCAGAAATTTCGGGGGGTCAGCTGACCCTTTTGACCCCCCTGCTTGCGCCACTGCCAACTTGCCTCGGGATACTCCCGCTACTTGCTGTGTCAGTTGTACCTAGAGACAGGGGCGTCGCCACCGGGGGGGGGGGGGGGGCAGGATCGCTCCGGCCGGAGTCCGACCCCCCCCCCCAGATTTGCAGGATTTTAATATTAGGCCGATGGGGCTGGCCCCCAAACCCATGGCTGCCCCCTACACTCAAAATTTTGTGGCGACGCCACTGCCTATAAAGAGGTGACTTGTTCACTAAGTTAGCGTACTTTCCGCTTCTAAAAAAGCTGAGCGACTTATACATGCGCATTACTGCTAAGTTGCAGTGGCATGGCCCTGTTAATTAACCACAGTCCACACAGGCACGTACCCAGGATTTCGCGTCCGGGGGGGGGGGGGGGGGGGGGGGGGCGCCTCGAAAGGGCGCCCCTTCCCAAGCGTTGAAAGGGCCAACCAAAACGGATGAAAAGGCACGTTACAAGAATGGAGAATGCAGTATGGCAGGTATAGCATGGGCCATATCAACACTTTTAGGAGCTGGAGTAAGTAAACCGAGAGGTTTAGAACCAGTGATTTGGAGGGGATTTCAACTTTGGAACCAGCGAAACCAGTTTGGAATCAGCTATACTAACTTCGAATAACTTTTAGGCCCAAACCCTGAAACCCTTCAAGGAGTTGTGCCGCGGAGCGGCGCGAAAATTTTGACTCTTATGCCCAGGATATGCATTTTTTCCTCTATGACATCGTCTTGTTTGCGTTTAAGAGTGGGGTAAAAAATGCGATAAAGCGAAATATTTTTACCAATTATATAGGAAAGTAGCAACATATAAACAAAACATAAATTCGCCGCGAAACGGTGCGAATTTATAATTTTATTTTAACCCGTATACAATTTAGTGGTATTGCAATTGCGCCGCGGAGCGGCGCGAAAAAAAAAAATCCCTCGATAACTGTATTCCTACTGTTGAATGTGCTTGAGGTGTGTATTGAAGTTTGAGGTGCTTGCAATTTGAGGGCAGTGTCGTGTGCTCAAAGTTGGGGGGGACATGTTCCCCCCTCCCCGGTGGCGGAGCCCATGTTAGGGATGTACTTAGGGACCGATGATTTTTAGTATCCAAGCCCACCAAAGACAATGGGTAGCAGATCTCCCGAAAAAAAACTAGTTATTACGACGTTTGCCATTTTTTGACGCGATCTTTTCCCCGTGCTTCTCTCATTTTGACCGAACTCCAGAAAGCCTGTGCGCAGCTTCCAGACAGGTATGCAGCAACTGGTTGACACCAGGCCCTGGATCCGTTGGAATTATGCCTTCCCAAGTCATGCGCGAGACCGTCTCCACATTTGTTGCGGTGCTGTATGTTGTAAAACAAAATCAGCCATGTATCGCGCCAACTGATCATACATAGCTGCTACGAAAATATCGTATCGGTTCAGCAGTCACCACTACTGCGTGTTGTCATTGACCTCATTTCGTCAACTCTCGACAGTTGTACCGCACATCAGTAGCATACGCACCTAAAAATCGCACATCAGTAGCACACGCAGTCACCTTACACGACATTGATTTATCATGTCTCAGATCCGATGCTGTAGGGACCCACTCAAAATCAAGTGACCGAAATCCGCGAAGTTTTCTTTAAAAAAAAAACAACGATGGGCCAGCATACAAGGGGGGCCGCTCTTAGGGCTCTGACCCCCCGAAATGGAATCCTGCGTGCGCCACTGCTTGAAGGTGGCACCTGACCAGGGGGTGGCATCTGGCTTGAGGGCGGCACATGACCAGAGGGCGGCACATGACCTGATGGCGGCACATGACCTGAAGGCGGCACCTGGCCAGGGGCGGCACCTAGCCTGAGGGCGACTCCTGATCTGAGTTTAGCAAATGGCAGATATCAAACCCCGTAAGCATGTTCATTTCCGCGACTTCGGCGCGGAAATTGATCTGCTTACGAGGCCCTTCCGCGCCTTCGGGGCGGAGGGGGGGGGGGGGGGGGCGGCCGCCCCCACCGCCCCCTGTATCCGCCCATGCTCCAGGCCCCCTCCCAATGCTTTTCAAAATGTGTCCCCTTCCAAAATTTCAAGGACTACTCGTACAGATTGGTCTGTTTTGAATTTTGCTTATTTCATTACATCAAGATGTGATTCCATCTTAGGAGTATTCCATCTTAGAAGTATACGAGCATTGTGATTCCATATGCGACTGCTGATGGAATCACAATGCGACTGCTTTTTCGATTATGATATAATGGATAAGTTGGTAGCAAGGATTGTCTTCTGTTAAAAAGTCCGTAGATACAAGGTGCAAGCGTTCAGGTTAGCGAATAGCAGAGGGGAGCATGAACAATTAGTCATCGGTGCTCTATTTAAATGGTGTTCAATGGAATTTGTTGTAAATTTCTTGTTTGCCTGGAATAGGGCTGATAGTAGGGACTGTCCCACCTTCCCAAAAGTTGTAAAATGTACGCCGCTTGTGGTGCACAATATGAAGTAATTGCTGCCGAACACGATTATAACATTTGTTTCTCGCAAACAGTGCTCGATTTAATAAAAAGTTAAGTTTTAATATTTGGGTTGATGACGTCATATTGAGCTCTAGAGAGCTACACATAAATCCTTTACGCTGCCAAAGTATGGGCACAATTATTTCGAGACAATTCCGCTTTGAATACAAAACAAACCAACTACCAAACCATTGAAACGTAGCAAATATCTTCAAGGTTCACCTTAAAACAAGTCGACTATCATTACCAGTTGGGTAAAGAGAGACGACGCCGTCGGTTTAGAGGCCCTATTCAAATACACATGGACCTTATTTTTTTACAGATGTCAAAATCAAACTCGAATATATTTTTGATTAGATCATTGTGGTTGTTTCAGACTGGTTATTGATTCAACTCTGATTGCATCGATTGGAATCATTCAATCAAAATCCCTTGAATCAAAGAAGAATCGATTCACCACCAGGTTTTTTGATTCATGAACATGATTGAATCAAAACCTGCACAGAAACAAAGCTGATTGAATCAAAAAGGCTGTGCAATGTTATTTCAATGGTGAGTCAAACGCGATTTGATTAAAAAAAATGGATTCTTTGAATTGGAAAGAATCATTTCTCAAAATGGTTATCCATGAATCAAACGGTGACTGAATCATTCATATTCCAAAATTAATCGTGATTGAATCCTTCCAAAAAAGGTGAATCAATAACCAGTCTGGGTTGTTTTAACTGCTACCATACTTAATTTCAATGACAAGCCATCAAAATGGCTATCTCAACTCAAATATAATGTTAAGGTGGGATAGTCCCTTTAATGCAGACTTTTTGGCTCCCTGGTATTGCAATATCCTAAATACCCAACATACGTGCTAAAAGAATACGTTTGATACGGAGGAACATCGAGGGAATCGAGCCATCAAAGGCCAACGGACCATCGTGTCCAGGGGGCCTAGGGGGTCATGGCCCCTCCAGGAGGTTAACCGAGGTCGGCCAGAGAGGGTCCTTGGTTGACCTGAAGAGCCCTTGATCAGCCTGGGCGGGCCTCGTTGGGCCTGGAGGGGAGCTTCGGTTAGCCTCCCCCAGTCGTAAAATCCTGGCTGTGCCCCTGGACTTGAAGGAGTCCTTCGTCCGTCGGAGGGGGTCCCAGTCAGCCTGGAGAGCCATTGTTCGGCCTGAGGGTTCCCCTGCCGGCCCTCGGTCGGCTTAGTCGGCCTGGTCGGCCTCAGGAATCCTTTGTCGGCGTGAGGGGGCCTCTGTCGGCCTGGAGGGAGCCTCTGTTGGCCTGGAGGGGGCCTCGGTAGGCCTGGATGGGAACTCTATCAGCCTGAAGGGCCCTCGATCGGCTTGAGGGAATTTCGGCCGGCTTGGGTAGCCTGAGGAGCTTTTGTTGGGCCCGAGGGGCTCTTTGTCGGCCTGAGGGGCCTCAGTCGGCATGAGGGGGCCTCAGTCGGCCTGAGGTCTTAGTAGGTTTGAGGGGGTCGGCCTGAGGGGCCCTCGGTCGGCCTGGAGGGTAACTCGGTCGGTCTGAGGGGGCCCTCGGTCGACTTGAGGGGGCCCTCGGTCGGCTTTAGTGAACCTCGATCGGCTTCAGGGGCCCTTAGTCGGCATGAGGAGTCCTTGTTCGGCCTCGGTGCCAATCGGCCAGCATGAAGGGGTCTTTGGACTGAGAGCCCGTTTGTTGGCCTGAGTGGCCCTCGGTATGCCTGAGGGAACCTCGGTCGGCGTGCAAGGGCCCTGAGTGGACCCGAGGGACCCTCGGTTTGCCTGAGCGGCTCTCGTTTTGCCTGAGGGGCCCTCGGTCAGCTTGAGTGGCTCTCGTTCGGCCTGAGAGCCTTGAAAGGGGTTTTTCGGTCTGAGGAACCCTTGGCCGGCCTGGGGGCTCTGGGGCGGCCTGAAGGGGCCCTCGGTTTGCCTGAGGGGCCCTTAGTCGGCCTGAGTGGCCCTTAGTCGGCCTGAGTGGCCCTCGGTCTGCCTGTAGGGATCCCTAGTGTGCCTGTGTGGCTCTTCTGTCGGCCTTAGAGGGCTCTCGGTCGACTTGAGGGGGCGATCGGTCGGCTCGAGTGGCGCTTGCCATTTGTCGAAATTGTGTTGCTGTCCTTAAAAAAAAACGACAACAAAATATGACCGAAATATCAATGTCAGTTAATTAGTAATTGTTCAATTTTATATGGGCTGAAATATAGAAATTGGTGGCAAATTTGTGTATTTTTCCCTGTGCTAAACGGACAAAATGGCTCCATAATTGTATTAATTGTAACAGTTTATAATACGTTTATTATATCATAATTATACTTTATATTATATATATATATAGTATTGGACATTTAGTTTCAATTTGAATTTTGAGCATTCGGCCGTTGCCCCCCCCCCCCCAACCAATTTCATAAAGTTCCACCACTGCTGTCACCTAAAAACGAAATATGACACCGAAAATACATGCAACTGGGTGCTTAAACCGGTGCGGCTAATTATCGATTGGGACATTGCGATTTGCCAAGGCTGAGAGGCGCGCGCTATTTGGCTCAGGGCGCCTCCGCGCGGAAAAAAGGGATGCGATCCAAGCCGTGGATGCGGCCGGTGCCGCGTGCAATGGAATCTTCACCCTGTACGCCGTAGGAATTTGGCTGGGTTACGTGAAAAAAGGGTATGGAATCGTCACAAGATAATTGAACGACCTGTCTTTTGAAAGCAGTTGAATCCAATTCGGTTCGACAGAATCGGAGATATAACTTCCCGAAAATTGGTAATTTAACACGTGAACCCTATGGGCTAGTAGTTAGTCGGGGGGGGGGGGGGGGGGGGCAAGTTGTTTGGTAGCCGTGACATCACCATGGCAGTCGAATCCCGCTCCACAGTGTTAAAAAGAAGTATCGACCTTGGTAGATTCGAGCGAATGCTATAAAATGACTAAACAGAGTACGCAAATATTTCTTCTGATTTGTCATAAAACCCGGGAACTGTGGAGATATTCATGAAATAAAATATACAACATGACGTCATTTTCAGATTTACGTCACAAACGCCTCCCGATTTTATGGTGAATCGAATTAGGTAAACAGTGCCGCTTTATGTGCGCCGCCAGTCTTATAATGCACACCGTAAGATACACATAACAGCCAACAGGTATGTCATCTGTTAGCACTTTTTTCTGTCACGTCACATGGATTC
>JAXIVJ010011443.1:25000-27500 GCA_036785665.1 Chirona hameri
GATGATGTTGATGATGATGTTGATGATGATGTTGATGATGATGTTGCTGATGATGTAGCTGATGATGTTGCTGATGATGTTGCTGATGATGTTGCTGATGATGTTGCTGGTGATGTTGCTGATGATGTTGCTGATGATGTTGCTGATGATGACGTGAGACGGTGTGGTATGCCCGGAGGCGGTGTTGTATGCCCGGAGGCGGTGTTGTATGCCCGGAGGCGGTGTGGTATGCCCGGAGGCGGTGTTGTATGCCCAGAGGCGGTGTTGTATGCCCGGAGGCGGTGTGGTATGCCCGGAGGCGGTGTTGTATGCCCGGAGGCGGTGTTGTATGCCCTGAGGCGGTCTGGTATGCCCGGAGGCGGTGTAGTATGCCCGGAGGCGGTGTTGTATGCCCGGAGGCGGTGTGGTATGCCCGGAGGCGGTGCAGTATGCCCGGAGGCGGTGTTGTATGCCCGGAGGCGGTGTGGTATGCCCGGAGGCGGTGTAGTATGCCCGGAGGCGGTGTTGTATGCCCGGAGGCGGTGTGGTATGCCCGGAGGCGGTGTAGTATGCCCGGAGGCGGTGTTGTATGCCCGGAGGCGGTGTGGTATGCCCGGATGCGGTACAACACCGCCTCCGGGCATGATGATGATAATGATGATGATGATGATGATGATGATGATGATGATGATGATGATGATGATGATGATGATGATGATGATGATGATGATGATGATGATGATGATGATGATGATGATGATGATGATGATGATGATGATGATGATGATGATGTTGCTGATGATGATGTTGCTGATGAGGATGTTGCTGATGATGATGTTTCGGATGATGATGTTGCTGATGATGATGTTGATGATGATGTTGCTGATGATGTTGATGATGATGTTGCTGATGATGTTGCTGAAGATGTTGATGATGATGTTGATGATGATGTTGATGATGATGTTGATGATGATGTTGATGATGATGTTGATGATGATGTTGCTGATGATGTCGCTGATGATGTTGCTGATGATGTTGCTGATGATGACGTGAGACGGTGTGGTATGCCCGGAGGCGGTGTTGTATGCCCGGAGGCGGTGTTGTATGCCCGGAGGCGGTGTGGTATGCCCGGAGGCGGTGTTGTATGCCCGGAGGCGGTGTTGTATGCCCGGAGGCGGTGTGGTATGCCCGGAGGCGGTGTAGTATGCCCGGAGGCGGTGTTGTATGCCCGGAGGCGGTGTGGTATTCCCGGAGGCGGTGTAGTATGCCCGGAGGCGGTGTTGTATGCCCGGAGGCGGTGTGGTATGCCCGGAGGCGGTGTAGTTTGCCCGGAGGCGGTGTTGTATGCCCGGAGGCGGTGTGGTATGCCCGGAGGCGGTGTAGTATGCCCGGAGGCGGTGTTGTATGCCCGGAGGCGGTGTGGTATGCCCGGAGGCGGTACAACACCGCCTCCGGGCATGATGATGATGATAATGATGATGATGATGATGATGATGATGATGATGATGATGATGATGATGATGATGATGATGATGATGATGATGATGATGATGATGATGATGATGATGATGATGATGATGATGATGATGATGATGATGATGATGATGATGATGATGATGATGATGATGATGATGATGATGATGATGATGATGATGATGATGATGATGATGATGATGATGATGATGATGATGATGATGATGATGAAGATGATGATGATGATGATGATGATGATGTTGCTGATGATGATGTTGCTGATGATGATGTTGCTGATGATGATGTTGTTGATGATGTTGCTCATGATGTTGATGATGATGTTGCTGATTATGTTGCTGATGATGTTGATGATGATGTTGATGATGATGTTGATGATGATGTTGATGATGATGTTGATGATGATGTTGATGATGATGTTGATGATGATGTTGATGATGATGTTGATGATGATGTTGATGATGATGTTCATGATGATGTTGATGTTGATGATGATGTTGATGATGATGTTGATGATGATGTTGATGATGATGTTGATGATGATGTTGCTGATGATGTTGCTGATGATGTTGCTGATGATGTTGCTGATGATGTTGCTGATGATGTTGCTGGTGATGTTGCTGATGATGTTGCTGATGATGTTGCTGATGATGACGTGAGACGGTGTGGTATGCCCGGAGGCGGTGTTGTATGCCCGGAGGCGGTGTTGTATGCCCGGAGGCGGTGTGGTATGCCCGGAGGCGGTGTTGTATGCCCGGAGGCGGTGTTGTATGCCCGGAGGCGGTGTGGTATGCCCGGAGGCGGTGTTATATGCCCGGAGGCGGTGTTGTATGCCCTGAGGCGGTCTGGTATGCCCAGAGGCGGTGTAGTATGCCCGGAGACGGTGTTGTATGCCCGGAGGCGGTGTGGTATGCCCGGAGGCGGTGCAGTATGCCCGGAGGCGGTGTTGTATGCCCGGAGGCGGTGTGGTATGCCCGGAGGCGGTGTAGTATGCCCGGAGGCGGTGTTGTATGCCCGGAGGCGGTGTGGT
>JAXIVJ010011443.1:37500-43585 GCA_036785665.1 Chirona hameri
TTGTATGCCCTGAGGCGGTCTGGTTTGCCCGGAGGCGGTGTAGTATGCCCGGAGGCGATGTGGTATGCCCGGAGGCGGTGTAGTATGCCCGGAGGCGGTGTTGTATGCCCGGAGGCATTGTGGTATGCCCGGAGGCGGTGTAGTATGCCCGGAGGCGGTGTTGTATGCCCGGAGGCGGTGTGGTATGCCCGGAGGCGGTACAACACCGCCTCCGGGCATGATGATGACAATGATGATGATGATGATGATGATGATGATGATGATGATGATAATGATGATGATGATGATGATGATGATGATGATGATGATGATGATGATGATGATGATGATGATGATGATGATGATGATGATGATGATGATGATGATGATGATGATGTTGCTGATGATGATGTTGCTGATGATGATGTTGCTGATGATGATGTTGTTGATGATGTTGCTGATGATGTTGCTGATGATGTTGCTGATGATGTTGCTGATGATGTTGATGATGATGTTGATGATGATGTTGATGATGATGTTGATGATGATGTTGATGATGATGTTGCTGATGATGTTGCTGATGATGTTGCTGATGATGTTGCTGATGATGTTGCTGATGATGTTGCTGGTGATGTTGCTGATGATGTTGCTGATGATGTTGCTGATGATGACGTGAGACGGTGTGGTATGCCCGGAGGCGGTGTTGTATGCCCGGAGGCGGTGTTGTATGCCCGGAGGCGGTGTGGTATGCCCGGAGGCGGTGTTGTATGCCCGGAGGCGGTGTTGTATGCCCGGAGGCGGTGTGGTATGCCCGGAGGCGGTGTTGTATGCCCGGAGGCGGTGTTGTATGCCCTGAGGCGATCTGGTATGCCCGGAGGCGGTGTAGTCTGCCCGGAGGCGGTGTTGTATGCCCGGAGGCGGTGTGGTATGCCCGGAGGCGGTGCAGTATGCCCGGAGGCGTTGTTGTATGCCCGGAGGCGGTGTGGTATGCCCGGAGGCGGTGTAGTATGCCCGGAGGCGGTGTTGTATGCCCGGAGGCGGTGTGGTATGCCCGGAAGCGGTGTAGTATGCCCGGAGGCGGTGTTGTATGCCCGGAGGCGGTGTGGTATGCCCGGAGGCGGTACAACACAGCCTCCGGGCATGATGATGATAATGATGATGATGATGATGATGATGATGATGATGATGATGATGATGATGATGATGATGATGATGATGATGATGATGATGATGATGATGATGATGATGATGATGATGATGATGATGATGATGATGATGATGTTGCTGATGATGATGTTGCTGATGTTGATGTTGCTGATGATGATGTTGTTGATGATGTTGCTGATGATGTTTCTGATGATGTTGCTGATGATGTTGCTGATGATGTTGATGATGATGTTGATGATGATGTTGATGATGATGTTGATGATGATGTTGATGATGATGTTGCTGATGATGTAGCTGATGATGTTGCTGATGATGTTGCTGATGATGTTGCTGATGATGTTGCTGGTGATGTTGCTGATGATGTTGCTGATGATGTTGCTGATGATGACGTGAGACGGTGTGGTATGCCCGGAGGCGGTGTTGTATGCCCGGAGGCGGTGTTGTATGCCCGGAGGCGGTGTGGTATGCCCGGAGGCGGTGTTGTATGCCCAGAGGCGGTGTTGTATGCCCGGAGGCGGTGTGGTATGCCCGGAGGCGGTGTTGTATGCCCGGAGGCGGTGTTGTATGCCCTGAGGCGGTCTGGTATGCCCGGAGGCGGTGTAGTATGCCCGGAGGCGGTGTTGTATGCCCGGAGGCGGTGTGGTATGCCCGGAGGCGGTGCAGTATGCCCGGAGGCGGTGTTGTATGCCCGGAGGCGGTGTGGTATGCCCGGAGGCGGTGTAGTATGCCCGGAGGCGGTGTTGTATGCCCGGAGGCGGTGTGGTATGCCCGGAGGCGGTGTAGTATGCCCGGAGGCGGTGTTGTATGCCCGGAGGCGGTGTGGTATGCCCGGATGCGGTACAACACCGCCTCCGGGCATGATGATGATAATGATGATGATGATGATGATGATGATGATGATGATGATGATGATGATGATGATGATGATGATGATGATGATGATGATGATGATGATGATGATGATGATGATGATGATGATGATGATGATGATGATGATGATGATGTTGCTGATGATGATGTTGCTGATGAGGATGTTGCTGATGATGATGTTTCGGATGATGATGTTGCTGATGATGATGTTGATGATGATGTTGCTGATGATGTTGATGATGATGTTGCTGATGATGTTGCTGAAGATGTTGATGATGATGTTGATGATGATGTTGATGATGATGTTGATGATGATGTTGATGATGATGTTGATGATGATGTTGCTGATGATGTCGCTGATGATGTTGCTGATGATGTTGCTGATGATGACGTGAGACGGTGTGGTATGCCCGGAGGCGGTGTTGTATGCCCGGAGGCGGTGTTGTATGCCCGGAGGCGGTGTGGTATGCCCGGAGGCGGTGTTGTATGCCCGGAGGCGGTGTTGTATGCCCGGAGGCGGTGTGGTATGCCCGGAGGCGGTGTAGTATGCCCGGAGGCGGTGTTGTATGCCCGGAGGCGGTGTGGTATTCCCGGAGGCGGTGTAGTATGCCCGGAGGCGGTGTTGTATGCCCGGAGGCGGTGTGGTATGCCCGGAGGCGGTGTAGTTTGCCCGGAGGCGGTGTTGTATGCCCGGAGGCGGTGTGGTATGCCCGGAGGCGGTGTAGTATGCCCGGAGGCGGTGTTGTATGCCCGGAGGCGGTGTGGTATGCCCGGAGGCGGTACAACACCGCCTCCGGGCATGATGATGATGATAATGATGATGATGATGATGATGATGATGATGATGATGATGATGATGATGATGATGATGATGATGATGATGATGATGATGATGATGATGATGATGATGATGATGATGATGATGATGATGATGATGATGATGATGATGATGATGATGATGATGATGATGATGATGATGATGATGATGATGATGATGATGATGATGATGATGATGATGATGATGATGATGATGATGATGATGATGATGATGATGATGATGATGATGATGATGAAGATGATGATGATGATGATGATGATGATGTTGCTGATGATGATGTTGCTGATGATGATGTTGCTGATGATGATGTTGTTGATGATGTTGCTCATGATGTTGATGATGATGTTGCTGATTATGTTGCTGATGATGTTGATGATGATGTTGATGATGATGTTGATGATGATGTTGATGATGATGTTGATGATGATGTTGATGATGATGTTGATGATGATGTTGATGATGATGTTGATGATGATGTTGATGATGATGTTCATGATGATGTTGATGTTGATGATGATGTTGATGATGATGTTGATGATGATGTTGATGATGATGTTGATGATGATGTTGCTGATGATGTTGCTGATGATGTTGCTGATGATGTTGCTGATGATGTTGCTGATGATGTTGCTGGTGATGTTGCTGATGATGTTGCTGATGATGTTGCTGATGATGACGTGAGACGGTGTGGTATGCCCGGAGGCGGTGTTGTATGCCCGGAGGCGGTGTTGTATGCCCGGAGGCGGTGTGGTATGCCCGGAGGCGGTGTTGTATGCCCGGAGGCGGTGTTGTATGCCCGGAGGCGGTGTGGTATGCCCGGAGGCGGTGTTATATGCCCGGAGGCGGTGTTGTATGCCCTGAGGCGGTCTGGTATGCCCAGAGGCGGTGTAGTATGCCCGGAGACGGTGTTGTATGCCCGGAGGCGGTGTGGTATGCCCGGAGGCGGTGCAGTATGCCCGGAGGCGGTGTTGTATGCCCGGAGGCGGTGTGGTATGCCCGGAGGCGGTGTAGTATGCCCGGAGGCGGTGTTGTATGCCCGGAGGCGGTGTGGTATGCCCGGAGGCGGTGTAGTATGCCCGGAGGCGGTGTTGTATGCCCGGAGGCGGTGTGGTATGCCCGGAGGCGGTACAACACCGCCTCCGGGCATGATGATGATAATGATGATGATGATGATGATGATGATGATGATGATGATGATGATGATGATGATGATGATGATGATGATGATGATGATGATGATGATGATGATGATGATTATGATGATGATGATGATGATGATGATGATGGTGATGATGATGATGATGATGATGATGTTGCTGATGATGATGTTGCTGATGATGATGTTGCTGATGATGATGTTGTTGATGATGTTGCTGATGATGTTGCTGATGATGTTGCTGATGATGTTGCTGATGATGTTGATGATGATGTTGATGATGATGTTGATGATGATGTTGATGATGATGTTGCTGATGATGTTGCTGATGATGTTGCTGATGATGTTGCTGATGATGTTGCTGATGATGTTGCTGATGATGTTGCTGATGATGTTGCTGATGATGACGTGAGACGGTGTGGTATGCCCGGAGGCGGTGTTGTATGCCCGGAGGCGGTGTTGTATGCCCGGAGGCGGTGTGGTATGCCCGGAGGCGGTGTTGTATGCCCGGAGGCGGTGTTGTATGCCCGGAGGCGGTGTGGTATGCCCGGAGGCGGTGTTGTATGCCCGGAGGCCGTCTGTAAGCCTGAGCGTGTAGTATGCCCGGAGGGCGGTGTTGTATGCCCGGAGGCAGGTGTTGTATGCCCGGAGGCGGTGCTGGTATGCCCGGAGGCGGTGTGTTATGCCCGGAGGCGGTGTTGTATGCCCGGAGGCGGAATGTGGTATGCCGGAGGCGGTGGTATGACGGAGGGGTGTTGTATGCCGGAGGCGGTGTTGTATGCCGGAGGCGGGTGTAGTAGCCCGGAGGCGGTGTTGTATGCCGGAGGCGTGTGTAATGGTATGCCCGAGGAGGCGGACTGTAGTATTGCCCCGGAGGCAGAGTGTTGTATGCTCGGAGGCGGAATTGGTATGCGGAGGGTACAACCCGCCTCGGGCATGATGATGATTATGATGATGATGATGATGATGATGATGATGATGATGATGATGATGATGATGATGATGATGATGATGATGATGATGATGATGATGATGATGATGATGATGATGATGATGATGATGATGATGATGATGATGATGATGATGATGATGATGATGATGATGATGATGATGATGATGATGATGATGATGATGATGATGATGATGATGATGATGATGATGATGATGATGATGATGATGATGATGATGATGATGATGATGATGATGATGATGATGAGTGATGAGATGATGATGAGATGATGATGCTGATGATGATGCTGATGATGATGATGATGATGATGATGTTGTTGTGATGATGATGTTGTTGATGATGATGTTGCTGATGATGATGTTGTTGATGATGTTGCTGATGATGTTGCTGATGATGTTGCTGATGATGTTGCTGATGATGTTGATGATGATGTTGATGATGATGTTGATGATGATGTTGATGATGATGTTGCTGATGATGTTGCTGATGATTGCTGATGATGTTGCTGATGATGTTGATGTGTTGCTGATGATGTTGCTGGTGATGTTGCTGATGATGTTGCTGATGATGTTGCTGATGATGACGTGAGACGGTGTGGTATGCCCCGGAGGGCCGGTGTTGTAATGCCCGGAGGCGGTGTTGTATGCCCGGAGGTCGGTGTGGTATGCCGGAGGCAGGTGTTGTATGCCCGGAGGCGGTGTTGTATGCCCGGAGGCGGTCGTGGTATGCCCGGAGGCGGTGTTGTATGCCCGGAGGCGGTGTTGTATGGCCCTGAGGCGGGATCTGGTATGCCCGGAGGCGGTGTAGTATGCCCGGAGCGGTGTTGTATGCCGGAGGCGGTGTGGTATGCCCGGAGGCGGTGCAGTATGCCCGGAGCGGTGTTGTATGCCCGGAGGCGGTGTGGTATGCCGGAGGCGGTGTAGTATGCCCGGAGGCGGTGTTGTATGCCGGAGGCGGTGTGGTATGCCGGGAGGCGGTGTAGTTGCCCGGAGGCGGTGTTGTATGCCGGAGGCGGTGTTGTATAGCCGGAGGCGGTGTTGGTATGCCGGAGGCGGTACAACACCGCCTCCGGGCATGATGATGACAATGATGATGATGATGATGA